>CAUYON010055906.1:0-34677 GCA_963573935.1 Arctocebus calabarensis
TGCAGCCTTAAAGAAAGATGGAGACTTTACCTCTTTTGTGTTTACATGGATGGAGCTGGAACACATTCTTCTTAGCAAAGTATCTCAAGAATGGAAGAAAAAGTATCCAATGTACTCAGCCCTACTATGAAGCTAATCTATTGCTTTCATATGAAGGCTAAAACCCAGTTACAGCACAAGAAATGGGGAAAGGGAAAAGGGAGGGGAGGGGAGGGGGGAGGATGGGTAGTGGAAGGGTGATAGGGTGATTGGTGGGATCACACCTATGGTGCATCTCAGAAGGGTACAGGTGAAAGTTACTAAATGTAGAATATAAATGTTTTCATATAGCGATTAAAAGGCCATGAAGGCCATGTTAAATAGTTCAATGAAAATATTTCAGAATGTATATAAAGTCAGCACATTGTGCCCCATGATTGCATCAATGTACAAAATTATAATTTAATAAAAATTAAAAAAAAAAAATAACTGATCACAAAAATGTTCAAAGTCTTGATTAATTAGAATGGTTGGTATAAACAAGGACTTGGGGTAATTTACTGAGTAACTGGAGATCAGGCTTTATCCTGAAATGGGTTCATCCATATTCCTGCCTTATCCGGTCAGCATCTAGAGAGGTGATTCCCACATGACACCTCGATGCTCGACTGGCTGGATATGAGTCACGTGTGGTGCTTCTGCCAAACGCAAATTCCTGGCCTGCTTCCATCCCCGCCCCACTCCCATTCTGATTCTGTATAGGTCTAAGGGAAGCTTCAGAGATATTTTTTAATCATCCAGGTTTTGGATACTACTGATCTCAATGATAATTGAATGTTTCTTACATGGCTCACAACACGAGAAGGGCTGTAAAATCTCAAGAAGAATTAGGACAACAGCACTGTGACACAGGGCCATGTAGATACCAAGCCCTCTTTCTCTTTCTTCCCTGGCACAGAGCTAGGCCATATTTCCCAGACTCCCTTGCAGCTAAGTGGGGTCATGTAACTGAGCCACGGCCACTGGAATGTGGACAGAAAAGCTGAGTATGACTGTCCACCCTAACCTCAAAAAACATCTCAGAGAATCTTCCAGGTTAGTGGCCTGCCTTTGATTGGCAGACAGGATCCTTAGATTCAGGAGAGAAGTGTGAGATCTTGGAGCAGAGCCTCAACCTTCCTAATGCTGCAACCCTTTAATACAGTCCAAAGGGGCAGCAACCCACAGGGTGAGAGCCACTGTCCCAGAGGACTATCAGAGCCACAGGATATCAAGCATTCAGGTACCTGAGTGAGTATGGGGCAGAGAAACTACATCACTGACACTCACTAGATCGTGAGCTAGATCAGAGATCAACTTTTATTGTGTCGGGCTACTCAAAATAGGCACTCTTTGTCACAGCTACTAGATTACCCTTAATAACACACCACCTGGGCAGTGCCTGTGGCTCAAAGGAGTAGGGCGTTGGCCCCATATGCCGGAGGTCATGGGTTCAAACCCAGCCCCGGCCAAAAACCGCAAAAAAGAAAAAATAATAATAATAATAATACACCACCTTAACAGTTTTAGTGGACTTTGTAGTCCACTAAGCATTTTAAAATCATAAAGCAATAAGCTCAAATTTAACCTTAAAAGAAATCCTGATATAAGCTTATTTTTCTGTGGTTTTCTTCTTTCTTTTAAAAGTAAAACACAAGGTATATAAGGTCGGTAGGAAGAATCTGGGTAATTGAAAGTTTCAAGTAATAAGATTTCAACATAATAAGTTCTATAACAGTTATAGGAATAAAAATGAAATAAAGCAGCACCTATGTCTGAATTTTCCAAGACTAAATGGATACAAAATGAAAACCTGTGAAAATTTAAGAATGAACAGTCATACAGCCTGAAAAGTATTCAAAAGGTCACAACATTTATTTACTTCTAAAAATATCTGGAAGAAGAAATTCTACCACTGAGCCCATTCTTGTCCTTAATTTGGAGAAGGTTTTATATAGTACATGTTAAGAGGTCAAGGTTAGAAGTCAGACAAACTGAGTTGAAACCCCAGCTCTTCTGCTTACTAGGTAAGAAATCCTGAATGAGCTCTCTTTTCCTGCCTCTGCAATAGTGGTGATATTAACTACTTCACTAGGTTGTTATTAGATTTAAATGGGCTCTAAGGCACATTGTAACTATTTCATATTTGCTTATATTAATACTAGTATAGTTAGTTGCACACGCCTTCTTTTGGGGGACAACTAATTATTTTCTATATGAGTAAGAAAGATCCTGAGAACTTAGGACCCATAACTAGCTAACTTTTATCTCAAAAGAAAAATAAGAGCACTGGCGGTGGGTTTGCCTAGAACTCTATCTAGGTTAACACTGTCCTTCTAAAGTACTGACCATTGTGCAATGCCCATGCGCCTTAATCCTTTTCCTGTCAACCATGAAGACCAATAAGTCTAGGGCAAGAATCACTGGGGCTTAAAGCTCTTCTAAACATGATAAACTCGCCCTACTCTTGGGGAGAAGCACTAGCGGCCCGTCATGGTTCTCCTCACAGCCCATCACAAAAATGCAGCATCTTGAGGGGAGAGAAAGAACTCGATGGGGGTGCGTCCGCCTCCCTCTGGCCAGCCCACGACAGCAGTGGGAGCTGCCACCTCATTTCTTTTGATAAGCTACTGAGGAGACACAGTGTCTTCCCCAGTTTTCTAAGTTTTAGTTTGAAAATTGAATTCGGGAACTTGTCAACTCTGACAGCAGAGCTTTAAAATTCAGTTCAAAGACAATCTGCTTGTACTTTATAAAATCTGTCTTCTGACTTCAGAGCAGGACTTTTTAAAACCTTCACTATGGAGGGAATGAAAACCTTCAGTTTTCCTTCTTTCCAATTAAACTTGGGGTTTTTACAAAAATCATTACTCTTTTTTTCTCTTCCTACACCAATTCTTCTCCCCGAGGCTGTCTCCTTCAGTAAACAGACCTCAGTCTTCCATTCCCAAAAGCAAAGCTGAGACTTTGGTGTATTATGGTCCTTCCTCTTCAGCAAATACCCAGGACAGAAATAAGTAACACACACAGGATTAATCACAAATCAACACTGTTCAAGTGATGGGATCTGTGACACTTGAGATTTTTTTAAAAATAATAATAAGCAAAATCTAAGGAAGGAATCACTCCATTGCCTAAAGTTACAAAAGTCACATCTGGCAATCGGAGGCTATATTGAGAGGTAAGATTACCAAGACTCAAAGGGATAGGGCAGAACCCTAAACATGGCAGGAAACCAAAGGGAAAGCCACGATCCAATGACAGAAGGCAAAGGCCTGTCAATGCCTGGGAAATTACACGGTGAAATTCGTTCCTGACATTTCATTCACAGAAGAATAACAAGACCCTGAAGTTAAACAATGACATTCCGAAAGGAAACACCTCCACGGATGACACTTCTTGCATAGTTCAGCCTCCAGGGCATACACCCAAACCAGAATTTCATATTGCTCAGGTGTGTGTGGGAGGAGGTGGGGGAGGAGGGAAGGGAGAAAGCAGAGACAGTAGAGAGCCAGTATCTATGCAGGGGGAGGAGGGTGGAGAAGGGTGACAGCTAGTTCATTTCTGCTCCTTCCCAAAGGATTTGAGCCTTCACTTCATAGATTTTTTTTTTTAAACTGACATTTGAAGGGTGCTGCGATCATCCATTCATTTGGGTTCTATTTGGCCTTTAAATGTAATAATTCAGCTGAGAGTTCAAGCTGGGGGGTGGCGGATGGGGTGGTTTGATATGTTTTCATGAAAAGTAACCAAGACAGACAGTTCCTATTGTCAAGACCCCATTGTAGGCAGGAAGCACTCAAATGAGGCTAATTTGACCTCTCAGTCCCAGGGGCACAAGCCTGACTAGTTTCAGACTGTGCCATTCCTCTGAGCTGGGAGGTATCAAAATGAGACAATACTGTGATTTCAGAAAAATCCAGTGTGTGTGTGATGATGGGGGGTGGGCACACCTAACTGTTTCCATTTTACCAACTTTGGAAATGAAGAAAAATGTTCATTAGTGATCAGGAAAATAGAGCCCCATTAAATTCCAAAGGAAAGCTCTAAGTTTTAATTGCTAATATCTGTCACTTTGCCTTCGGTGAAATAATGATCATTAATTATTATTTTTATTAGGATTCATTTTCAATTTGTTTCTAAATGCCTTGAACAATGGATTCTAATTATCACTAATAAACTGTATTAGAAATCAATTCCTAAAATATAAAAGGCAACAGATGTCTCATCTTACAGCATTAACAAAACACATACACACACAGGCACAACTCTCTTACACCTCCAAAATTTTCACTTTTGCTTTCTTCCTTTTTAGCTATTAAACATAACTGCTTGCAATTCCAGGTGAAATGAATGGTCCATGCACCCCACCCATCCTATATACATAACTATTTTATAAAGGTGATTAAAAACAGTATCTTATTTTCTGATGCTCCTTCCCTCCCAAAACATCAAATTAAAGAGATTGCGTTTCCCCAGTGAGTCTCAGGAACACAAAACAGGATGTTTAATTCGTTTAAGTTTCCAGAGCAATTTACCAGAGACAAAAATAAAATACCACGGCATTTTGCTGGCATCTTAAAAAAAAGAAAGCCTCTCTTGGAAGTACAATGAACCTCATGAGATCTCTAGCACGAATCCTCTATTTGCATGTGCACATATTTTTATGATTTTGTTCACTGTAGAATAGTTTAACATATTCCAACCCATGCACTTAGCGGAGAGAAGCTTCCAACAAAACAGGTCTTTTTATGAGGCAGCCCCCAAGATCTCCAACAGCTAAATAGACTGAAGCAACCTCCCACGGTCCCAGTTCCAGCCTCCCTAATCAAATGACTGTTCACTGGATCGTCTTAATTTGAAAAAAGTTTCTCCTGTTTAATGGAGTAAAGCACCAAGCTCAGTGTCAGCCCTGAGTTTAAAAATCTTTAAAGAAAACTTCCTCCCATGCCTGTGAGGAAGGTACTGCCCTCTATACTTCCGTTATTTTAAAATGAAGCTTTATATGAGAAGGATGACTTTTTTAAAAAAGAGAAATTATTCATCTGCAGCCCCTAGCTTTAGATACTGTGCAAAATATCCTCAAGAGGCTAACGGGAAGCATTGTTTAAAAGTGGTAGGTCACTTTATCTTCTTTTTTTTTTTTTTCTTTGTAGTTTTTGGCCAGGGCTGAGCTTGAACCCACCACCTCCGGCATATGGGGCCAGCGCCGTACTCCTTTGAGCCACAGGTGTTTAATCCTACTCTTCAAGGTTTACATTTCATCTGCTATCACTGACATCCTGACATCTTGGAAAACTTTTTAATTTACTCTATTTGGAGTGAACGCACAGGCAACCCTTTTGTCTACTGATTTTCCTAATCACTGTCGTGGTTGCTTGGCCTAGGTCCTGGGAGAGGAAGACATAAAACCTTACCGGTATGGGGTTCTCTTTTCTACACTTTTTGCTGCTTCTAATGTGGCCCTCAACCAGCAGATGGCTACTTACTAACTATATATGGTATTCATAAGTTACTATTATAGGGTGCCTCTGGACACATACATATTAACAAGCTGTGAGCTATTCCTCATCAGTTTAGAATTCTTTGATTGCAAGCAACAGAAAATTACTCCAGCAATGGACAGAGAAAGAGAGTGTATCAAAAGGGTAAAGTGGAGCTCACAGGACAGATCTAAATGCACAGAAAAAGGTGGGAAACCAAGAAAGGTTTGAAGAGATCTAGTTAGCAGGAACAACTGACAGGCTTAATTAGGCACTGCTAGTGGAATAAGTTCAAATCGTTTTTTGAGTTTGCTGCTTATATCACATCACTGCAGTTTCAAAGTCTGAGAAGAGAAAGTCCAGTTGGCTTAAATCAAGTTTTCTCAATGCTACTGACATTCTGGATAAATAGTTCTTTGTTATAAATGGGGTTGTCCTGTGACACTGTAGAATATTTAATAGCACCCTGGCCTCCACACTCTAGATGAGAGTAGTCTCCCTTCTCAGTGAGACAAAATATCTTCAGACATCACCAAATGTGCCCTAGTAGGAAAAATTATCCTGGATGAGAACTACTCACTTAAAATGAATTACAAAACTGCTCACCTCATCGCTTGTGAAAAGCTAGTTACCTTGATATATGATCCCATGAGACAAAATATGGATAAGTTTCCAAAAAGGAAGTTGGGTTACTATTTCCAAAAGAAGGGAATTAATGCTTGCTGTCCATTTCCACATCTGTAATGAGAAAGCTGAAGAAGATGAAGTTTTGCAACCCATGTATTCAGGCAACAAGAAAAACAAAAGGAATTTAAAGGGCTTTGAAAATTTGTAGAAACAATTTTATGGCCGAAAGGCCATAGCATCCTTCTCAAGGCTCTGACGGGTGGCATTAGTGTGCTGGAAAATTAAGGTGAGTGTTCTCTTCTATTTTTATTCGAGTTCTCCATGTTTTCTTATCTGTTTCTAAATCCTTTCAGAACATTTTCCAACTCTGAGTATCTATGGACTTGTGGTAATTGACATGGCTAATTTAAGGGAAACTGATTCCAAATCCCAGGAATCCCCAATGCATCTCTGTATTAATTAGTCAGCTATCTCTGTTGGTTCCAACATGGTACTAATGAGATCGAAGACATAAATCCAATCCTCATGCCATCTGGGCTCGTTCCACAGCCAGCCTGGAGCCCTTCTCCAACCAGCCAACTGACAAATGTGCATGACAATTGGTGGGGAAGGAGCTGGGCACAAGCGTGGACCTGTCCAGACAGATCCAGCCTCATATCCATGTCCAGGCAGCACAGCCTTCCCAGAAAGGGGCTGCTCTTCCATCCTCTAGAATGCAGAGCACCCAGATGCACCTTTTCCTCTCCCATCTCTAGCACCCAACGACTACTACATTCCTTTGCTGCTTCCTTTTCCTTTTGTTCATTAACATTTCTCGAAAACTGGAGCATTGAACTTCATCTCCAATCTGCATGGACTCTGAATTCCCTGATCCTTCTAGGCCTGTCTCTTCTTCCATTATTATTTCTGACAGCCCCAAAGAAATCACTTAATATTCATTTCAGTCTCCTATTTCAGACAGTCTTAAAAATCAATTTCAAAAATTTTCTTCTTGATCCTGTCATTTAGCACTGAAATGGCCCGAACTGATTACTCGGGACATTAGCATTTCTCCCTTCTCCCTCCAGGATGCCAGCTTTGCGCTGTGGGTCTCTTCCGGTCTGAGTGAAGCTGGCTTTCATTTCAGGATTGTTGTTTTTCTCAGAGAAACATGATTTTTTTTCTTCTGGCCATATTCGTAGAACAACTTTCAATTATCCTTCTTTTGTTAAAAAAAAAAAAAAGGGGCAGTAAAAAATAGGCAAAACACTTCAGCTAGGAGAAATATTAAATTCAATGGGTGAAAAGGGAAAAGAAACAGACTTCAAATTGCAAGTACTTGAAACTCTTCAATGAGAGTGCCACTTTAAAGCTCCGACTTCCCAAATAGTAAATTAGGAACATTAACATCACCGAACTGATTAATAAAAAGAAGTTAAAATAGCCATTCCTGGTAAGATGCTGGAAAGGTGCAAGGAAGCCAAGGACAGGAAAGAAGGGGACTGAGAGAGAGGAAAGGTAATGACAGCTTTTATAAAGAAGCAAGAAAGTTCTTTGTCTTTGCTGCCATTCTGTGAGCAGGCTAGAGAGTTCACTTCATGGTCATTGTCCCTGCCCTTCTTCCTTGCTATTGTTTTGCTTGTCTTGAATTCGCCAAGTAACATTATTAGAGAACTGAAGGGGTGGAAAACCACCAGGAGGACCAAGGGGGCCCTAGGGGAGCGAACTAAATGAAATGCGTCCAGGTCATTTTCTTCTTCAGTCAGCTTCTTAGGAAGCAGAGGATGGTTTTAAAAGTAAGAAATGCTTAAAGGAGAGCTCCAGACCATGCAAAACAGTCTTCTAGCCCGATAATCATAACCAATGCTTGCTCTAAGATTTACTCTGCTTTATTTGTCCATCTACCCGCTTGTTTATATTATTACCATGTCCTAATGGGCCTCCCCACACCATGATTCTGGCTTGCTAGAGAATAACTACTGAAACAAGGAGGGAACAAAAGCCATCGGCATGAACTGCAAGAGAGAAAACAATGGGGTTTGTTTTCTTTCCCCATATAGGATCAAAGAGTCAAAAATCATTCTTTCTGCAACCACGGAACATCAAACATTGGGACTTAAAAGTGTCCTCAGGAATTAACAAACATGAGAACGTGTGCCCAGCCCCAAACCACATTCTGAAACTGAAGATAAATTGGAGGAACTCATTCTCATCACAACAAATGCAATCAAACAGACTTTGAAAAGGCACAATGTGACTTGAGGACAGCGTATTCTGTGTCTTTTCCACCTGCCAAACGTGTGGCCTTTCTAGTGCCACCAGGAGGCTACTTACATCGGACAGAATATACTGTTCTGGCTTTCAGGTACTGATTGCATGAAGTCAGCCCATGACTACATGGGCCTAAAATCAACGGAGATAACCAAGGGAAGGTGACAGTACCATTGTTTGGACGTTTATTGAACATCAATAATGTGTTACATTCCATCTACACGACAGAGTTAGATGCTGCCCCTGACTAGAAATTCATTAATCTACATGGATATAGGGCAACCAGGGGATGCCTTGACAACAACAAGGGAAAAACACCTAACTGTTTAGATTATCGACTTTTTAAAATAAATGAATTGTCTTTAGAGACTGTGGTAGTAGCTGGGAGAACAAAAACTTCTACAATAGAACCTGACCTAAGTCAGACAATGAGAACACGTGAGTCCTGCCTTGACACCGTAATTCTCAGGAAAGCTCTGCCAGACTTTGATCAAAACTGATAAAATGACATTCAGACTTGTCAAAATTAGGTTATGATCCACTTTACCAAAATTCCATTTACGAAGGAATTTACTTCTAAATTCTTGCAAATACTATTAGCTGTTTGAATGCGGATCTAACTGAATTAGAATTATAAACACTGCAAATCAGGCTTAACTGCCAAAGACAGAAAATCTGAACAACCCACGTAATTAACACACGTCCCTATGCCAATGGGCCATTTGACCAAGAAATATGGCCCCGAATTGGGCGCTCCACCCTGAATCTAATGATGTGACCATTTCAGTTTTTAGGTCTTCATCTCACATTTCCTTATGATGCTTCAGCATCTGTAAAACTGCTCTTGATTCTAGTGAAATCAGTGTAATATGAAGTTAGCACAGAATCACACAGCATACTGATCGGCAAGGGACTGGAGGTCACCTAATCAAAGCTTCCTCCGCAGACAGGAGGCACCACACACATGCATCTCTGACAGCCTCTGTTCCCACACATCCACTGACCAGTGGTGCCTGCTTCTCAAAAAGACTCCCCTGCGTGACTTGACGTCAGTGGTACATGCGTATAGGATCTTGCATGGACCAGGAAACATTTATAGATGGATAAGCAAGAATCTAGGATGTATGAATAGAGGGAAGAATAAAGGGGAGAGCACGTGTTTTATTTTAGTTATCTGCTTTACTGAAGCATCTGGCTTCCTGATCTTTCCATGTCGAATATTCTATGTAAGTTCACCCGTGCACGAATCCTTCCCACTACACTCTCCTCAAATCTATTCTCCGAATCATAAGAATGACAGCACTGGAAATCCCAAATGCCTATGATAAATTCCTTGCAAGTTACCTATCAGATCGCAGTCCCATATCCATTCACCTAAGGAAATGCAAGCCACCAGTCCCACAAGGACACGATGAACAACAGTGCTTTTGGTTTCACATGGACGTTGAAATTTCAAGAGTCTGGCATTCTCTAACTGACTGTAGATCATGGTCAGCAATTTCACAGGCTAACGATTCATCTATACGTATTTGTGGATAGTATTTTTGGTCTAGCATGGACCTAGTTACTATGGAGAAATAGAGAAAAATATATACATATATGTATGTACTGGGGGGGTGCCAAAAAATTTACACACATTTTAAGAGATGTTATTTATGTATCTCTTCATTCTCCGTAATAGTATCTGGATAGTGATGGTAACCAGGGTGAGCACCTCTTGCAATGGCAAAAGTCAAACGTGACTTATATTCATCTTTTGTTGTCGATATATATTGAGTATTACAATTTTAATACAGTTTTTTTTCTTTCTTAAAATGTGTATACATCTTTGGCACCCTCTGTAGATAATACTACCTTTTATCAGATGTGGTTCCTTGCCATCAAAGATCTTCCACCATTTCATTGGGGAGACAAAGTCAAGAAATAAATCATTAAACTAACATTTAGTTTTCTGAATTGAAATAGAAGAGGGATAAACTCATGGATTTGCTAATTATGCTTCTGTTTTATATACCTTGGCCCTGAAGGGCTCATCCTTGGCTTAACCTGACTTCAGGGATATTTCTTCGAACCCTCTCTTGATTCTTCTGCATGTTTAACTAACACCGTTTCCAAAGTGTCATTTCTTGCCAAACAAACTCTGTTCTGGTGGTTGCTCTGTCTCTTTCCCATTTTATAAGACACAAACATGAAAGTTAAACACTTTCAACACCTACCCTGTATTCGTTTCCACAATTTTCCATGCCAATGTGAAAATAAGCTTCCAAAAACCTTAAAAGCTTTTTCTTATAAATAGATGCACACAGTTTTAAACACTTACAAACAGTCCCTTTCACACCCTGTTGCCAGTTTCTTTGTGGATAACATTAACTGGAAAAAAATAATAATAATAACAGGAACAGAAAAATAGCCCAAAATGAGCAGCAAGGGGAAGCTTGAAAGAAAACACAGAGAAGAAATATATGTAAATCGTTTGCCTGACTCCTTAGTTCTCCCTCTTAGATTTTAGCTTTGCATGATTCAATTTCACACCAAACACAGGAGAAATGGCTGAGACAAAGGAGGGAGAAAGGGACTCCTTTAATATACGTTCTGGAAGAAAATAACCCCATTCTTTTCTGAGCAAATTCATGTCAACTTTCCCTCCTCTGCAAGTGAATAAAATCATTTATAAATGAATAGTCACCATAAATTTTGATGTTTCCAGATGTTTTGGGTAGCTTCAGGAGTAAAAGCTTCAGAGGGATTTACTTTGAAACATAGTATTGTACTTTATAAGAATACACTGAGCCCTAAATCCAAAGTACTACATGGAAAATACACTCCATTTCAAACTTTTTCAGGAGACCTAAGGCCTCACGTGCAGTCTCAGAAATCAAAGTCAGGCAAACACATTTTCAAATGCATTTAAAAAATTACAGAGTTCTGCTTGAGTCCCTTTGGAATTATTATTAAAATTGGAGAGAATCAGAGATTATTAAGTCAGAGGCACATTAACAACATTAGGTTTAATTTTTCCCTTTTTTAAAAAAAGCTAAAATAATAGACTAAATGTTTAAATACTAAAAAATAATGAATTACCATAACATCTAAAACATATTACATAAAATTATTTTGAGTTAGGATCTCAGGAATGGTAATCACAGTCTAGAGAGCCCTTTACCCAAGAGTTTGGGCAAAACGGAAGGAACTTAAAAAAAAAAAAGAAAGAAAGAAAGAAAATCACCGAATTTTTTTGTGACAGCTGTGCCCTCTGGAGGTGGCACTTGGGAATTGAATAAATCTTCCCTAAACCAGTAACAATGACTTTCCTAAAGAACTGAACTGGCACTTGGAAACGCAAAGAAGGCTTAGAAGTTTCATTCACGTTCTTTCCTTTGTGTCAAACCAGTTTTCAATGAATACTAATTTAGAATTTCAATTTACAAGTGTTCAAATGGGCACAAAACATTTGGGTAGAAGGGATTAAAAGCTTATGTTCAATATCTGGAATACAATGATTAGGAACATGCTGAATATTATGAAAAGAATGAACTGTGGTTCCAAATCAAATATCCTCCAAACTCCTTGTGGTGAAATGCATGGAGCAGAGTCTACTTCACATCCCACTTCCCCGCAGTCAGAGAGAACTGACTCATCTTGGTAGAAAATACTTTCGTCCTATCTATTCAGAATACTTTATTACCTCTTCTTTATTTTTCTTTTTATCTGTCTTTCTATACCTGATTCCTAACTAATGGAGCTAAATTTCCCCATCTAGAGAATACATTATTTCAGTGGGGAAAATATGAAATAGTAAGTATTCCTCGGCTGAGTTTTAGTGACAGAAATTAATGAAGTGGGCTTTGTGTGTTCACAATAGGCCAAAGGAAAAAAAAGATAAACCACAGATATAGGGATGAGGAAAGAGACGGGAAAAACAATCCCAAAAATATTCCTTATTTGATGTTAAACCCAGAACAAAGCTACTAATTGTAAAGACAGAATGATGAGAACATGATTGTTAGATTTGCCTTGGAAGTTGGTGAATGTTGTGTCTCTTTGAAATGAAGTGGGGAAGAAACGAAAAAAATTAAGCAAGGTTGGTACACCGGAAGAGAGTGTAATTACCGTTTGCTGGAGCGGAGGAACTGACCCAAATGTCAGTAGGAGGTTATTCTCTTAAGCAAACAGGTTCCCAGAAGCGCTGCCTGTGTGCCCAGGCGGGACTGAACAAAGAAGTTTCTAAAAGGAGAAAGCAAAAGTCTCGGCTTTAATTAATGTGGGCCCGCACAGCGCCTGCATCACAAGTCTGGACGTCGGCCCAAAGCTTCTTCACTTCCCAAGGCCACGTCCACGCTCCTCCCCAGAGGGTAACTCATGGAACCCAAGTTCCTGGGAAAAACCTCACCACGCCAAGCTTCCCGCAGCCTCTCGTTCCAACCCAGAGACAATTCTTAACTCAAATTCTCCTGCCCCTCGGCCCTTCCTCCGCAAAATGCGCCCCCGACCCCTGACTCCTAAAGTGGCCCAGAGGACTCCCCAGGGACAAGAAGTTTCAAGGACATCTGACCTGAAACCCCAGGTGATACACTCAGGACCCCCAACTGAGAAAGCTAAGCGTAAGGACCGGCGGGCATTCTGAGGTTCTATGTGGTCGCCTGCATCCAGTCTCCAGTCCCGCGGCGGGTCACCTGCCTTCTCCTCGCACGGTCACTTCTGAGCGTCTGCTCACGACGCCGCTGCGCCTTCACCTTGGTGCCGACAGAGGGCGCCCACGGCCACCCCCGGCCCGCAACGTGCCCAGGTTTCAGCAGTGGGTGGAGTCACCTGCTTTTCCCACCTGGGCTGCCAAGGCCCCACCCAGCCCGGGAGATGGCCATGCGGTCTAACGAGGAGGGGGATCCGGGCTTAGGCCATGTGGAACGAATTATTTAATTGACCTGAGCCTGGGGCTTCTCATCCAAGGAAACGGTGGTAACATTAATGTCTAAGCCACAGTAGTCATTTACGATCATATATTCATTCACTGGTGTATTCATTCACAAGTGATATGAGGTTGAGATTCCCCGGTGTTCAGGAACACTAGGGATCCCCCAACAATCAGTTAGACCCAGTTGCTGCCTCCAGAATGCGATTCACCTGGGGTAGCAGGAACAAGGCCATGCATAGAGTAGAGACCTCTTACTTGGCCCAGCTCTGAGGACACATTCAGACTTTTGAAGACGCTGGTGCTTATTAACATTCAAGACGTGCTAGAATCTGCGTCAACTCCTCCCTCTCCTACAAGACAGGGGATTTGTTCCTGAGTTCCCCAGAGCAGAGCAGAGCCTTCTCTTGTTAATAGCTCAGTGAGAGTGATGAAGGAATGATGTGATTAAATAATGCACGCCCAGGATCCCTAGAGGAGGGTGGAAGGAAGGGGCTAACCCTGCCACTGGTGCTGGCACATAACCTGCAAGGTACCCTTCCTTCTGGATAGGACCTAGCATCTCTGAGCCACTGATCACTTTCCCAAGAATAGTAGAGACTCTTTCGGTTAAAAGTGGTAGGAGCCTGCTCAGTCCAGCGCCTCCTCATTTAAAGCTTCCAGGGACAACTTGAGTGCCCTGCTATAGTTATATTTAGGGGTTCCCTGTGGTTTCAAGAGTTCAAAAGCTTTCCCTCAGAATTCTCCCTTAAAGGAGCTGCTCAAAGATGATAACTTCCACCTCAGCTGAAGGGAGTCGAATCTTTGTTAAAAACAAATCCCAGGCAAATGAGAATTCTCTTCTCACCTTATTAGGTCTTTGAAGGTTTTAATTCCCCAAACACCATCTGGACAGAGCAGAGTCTGTTTCCTTTTTCTACCTAGCCCAGCTAAGAATGAATTTTTTTCTTTAAATGAAGTTTAGGAAGATATATTAGTCTTCTATTGCCAGGTAACAAATTACCACCAACTAAGCTTAAAGCGACACATAGTCATTATTCATATCACACAGTGTTCGTGGACTGGGCATCCAGCCACCAGGTTCTTGTCTCAAGGCTGTAATGTCTTGGTTCACCCTCATCCAGAGGCTCCACTAAGTAAATATTCACATCCAAGTTCCCTGAGGTTTTAGGCACAATTCGTCTCCTTGTGGTTGTACAACTAAGGTCCTATTTATCTTGCTAGTTGCTTGTCAAGATCCACTCTCAGCTCCTAGAGCAGTGGTTCTCAATCTTCCTGATACACAGCTCTTTAACAGAGTTCCTGTGGGTCACAACCCACAGGTTGAGAACCGCTGTCGTAGAGGCTACTCTCTGGGCTTTGCTACATGGTCCCTTCCATTGACTCACTCACATTTCCAAGCTCTCTTTTCAAACTCACCCGATTTGATTAGGTCTTCCCAGATCATCTTCTTTTTATTAATTTGAAGTTCACCAAGAAGAACCTAATCATGGGAGTGATATCCCATCATATTCAGAAGGAAGGGCATTTTATAGATGTCTTAGTTCATGCTGTTACAACAAATGTCATAGACTGGGAAATTTAAACAAAAAAACATTCCTCAGCCAGGCATGTTGGCTTATGCCTTTAAATGCCAGCACTTTGGGATGGAATACTTGTAGGCAGGAGTTCAAGAACATCCTGGACAACATAGCAAGACCCCTGTCTCTTTAAAAGAAGAAGAAACAATTGTCACAGTTCTTTGCAAACAAAGAAGGAGGAGGAGGAGAAGAAAGAGAAGAAAAGGAAGGAAAGAAGGAAGGAAAGAAGAAAGGAAGGAAGGAGAGAGAAAGGAAGAAAGAAGAAAGAGAGGAGAAAAGAAAAGAAAAGAAAACTAGTTTCACAGTTCTAGATGCTGGGAAGTCCAAGATGAAGGTGCCCTAATGGCCAGTCTGGAAGGGTTTCCTTCCTGAGTGCAGAGGGATGACCTCTTGCTCTATCCTCACATGATAGAGGGAGAAATGATATCTCTCACATCTCTTCTTACAAGGGCACTAAGCCCAACATAAGGATTATCTAATCACCTCCCAAAGGCTCCACCTTCTGACACCATTGGGGACATACACATTCAGTCCACTGCAACAGCACCAAGGGCTGGCAATCTTGAGAGTCATCTTAGACTTCTGCCTACCACAGCAGAAAATCAAGGAAAATAAACCAAAAAAGTTATAGCAAGTGCTGATTTACAGATGTCAGATTTCTACCTGGGGTCCCTTACTTGCTTACCACGGGCACCTGTGTCCCTGAGTCAGACTCTCATGAGCATGTTCCTCTCTCCCACTCCCAAATGATTTAGAGCAAAACTACTCATCAATAGTTACTTACCTGATCTACCCTACAAACAAGCACCTTGGGGATTAAACACATTTCCTTAGGAGTATGTTTATTGCAGTTATCATGAGAAAAAGATGCAGCACGCTACATATCACAAGAGAATAACTGATCATTAAAACCTACTTAGGGATGCCCTGATAGGCCACTATTTAATAAGGTTTGAAAACAGAACCTATATATTTTTGACAGTGAGCTACCATTCTTCACTTCAATGTTTGCAAACAACTGCAATAATCTATAGCACCTGTGTTCTCCTACCCTGCTTTCTAACTATTCTCTAAGTTGACTTGATACTGCAGTTTTTTGACAGTTCAGTGACAGGCACAAATTACATCAGTGTTACCATGGTAATGAAGGCACCTCAAAAACATAAGATTAAAATAAAAGGAGGAGGGAATAGTTCAAATTGATATTAATGAGTCATTGTCCAAATGTAATCAAGGCCCATTGGTCACACTTTGGCGGTTGTTTCAGGAGGGATCCCTGGTCAGTCAATCAGCACAGAAAGCCTCCCATGCGGACAAGAATGCTTGTCTCCCACAAGAAGCAATGGTTCAAAGTTTCTAGAACTTTCTATTCTCCCTTATTTATGCATCTCTTCTATTTGGATCATCTCCTTTGTTTTTCATCTCTTCCTGCCTTTCCCCTTCTGAACACATTAGTTACTATGGAAACATTGGTGTGAATGTCAGAAGGCTCAGCTCAGAAATGCTTCATAAAGTCAATTTATAGAATGGTCTGACATTTATCTCATGTTTGGGAAATTTAAAGAATTTGTGATATTCATGACCACGGACAGGGGTGGGTGGGTGGTAAACACCGCTATTTATGGATTTTAAAATTTGTTTTATATACACCGAGAAAACAACAGGCTTTGTCTTTAGGGAAGGAATAGCAACAAAAACAGGAGTCTGGCTTGGGATTTGAAATTGGATTCATTTTCCAACAGTTCAGGAAAGGATTTCCACTTTATAAGTTTGTTAGCCTGACTAGAATCTCATGTGTCAAAATAAATGCTTTTTGGAAAAACCATGATTGGCTTGTTTTTTTTTTAACTTTAACCCAACAGTCAGACAAATGGTATTATTCATAATAATATACATAGGGCAGCAGGACATAGAAATGTTAATACCCATGCTGTAAAGATTCTGATTTTACTAAAGTGAATTTCAAAGTTAGCGAATAATAATTATAGCTAACAAGTACAGCACATTTATTATGTGTCAGGCTTATTGGCAAATACTTCAAATGTATTAATTTATGTGATCCTCATAATAAACTGGTGAGGTAGATGATCTCAGCATTTTCTTTTTACACATAAGAAAACTGAGGCACAGAGAGGACAGGCAATTCATCCAAGTAAATAGTAGAAACAGGATTCAACCTAGCCCGAGAGCCTATGGTCTTAGCCATCGTTCACAATTGCTTCTCTATGAAAAAAGTAAAATAAGCAACTATCCTAATAACTTTGAGTTATCAGTTCTGGATGAAAAAGACAATCCGGGCACTTTAAGTATTGTCTCTCTGAAGTTGTTGCCCCAAACTTTAAGGCTTGCCTTAAGTTTAGTTGAAGACACTATGGGTTCCTAACGATTACAGTTTGATAATGAGGGGCGGCACCTATGGCTCAGTGAGTAAGGTGCCGGCCCCATATGCCAGAGGTGGCGGATTCAAACCCAGCCCTGGCCAAAAACTGCAAAAAAAAAAAAAAAAAAATTGTGATAATACAGTTTGATAATGAGTGTAGCTTAGGGTTCAATTAGGTTTTCGGCTTCCAGGCTGTTCCATATTTTGTTATATATAAAAGTAAAATGTTTTGCTATACGATCAGCAGGAAAGCTAGAAATAGATAAAAAGATATTGAACTGAAACTCCATTGCATTCTGCCAGAAAATGTCTAAGTACAGAGAAAATCCAGAATTGATCTGTGCAGCAGCATTTATTCTTTGCCACCCAGTATTTCCCATTTCCTCTGGCCATGTTCCCAGATGTCCTTTGAGAAAGTACAGCTCTGCCCTCAGTTTGTGTTTAACCTACCAGACCCCAGGAGCAATCAGGTGGTACAGGTCTGAGCCAATCAGTGCAGCTTATCCTCCTGACCTTAGTGATTGGTTGGAAGATGGGCATGTGACCCGAGCACAGCCAATGAAACACCACAAGACTTTTGCTGGGAATACTCCACTGAAGAAGTACTGCTCTAGCCATTTTTGCCGCCACAAGGGGTGACCTAGAGCGCACACAAGTCACTAGGCAGAGAGACTAACACCTTGGGAACACAGGAAAGTGGAAGATTTAAAAGAAAGCCAGCCAAATGGCATCCTTGAAGCCCTTGGTGCAACAGTGTCCAAAATCAGTTAGACTTTCAATTATTGAGACACTTTAAGTCACTCCTGACTTTTTTAGAAAAAAATCTAAACTCGTTTGAGCTGGCTTACAACAAACAGAAAAAGGCTGGATAGACATAGCATGAAGCAACATGTGTACTTGAAGAACAGACGTTACATTTCTTCATCTTGTTCATAAACAAGCGAACCTGCCCTTTTCTAAGATTCCAAAATCCATAAACCTCTAAAACCAAAACTCTCCTTGTAACTCATTTGGTGACAAATCACACACGACCTGCATGAGCACAAGGAGTCTTTGCTTATCCCAGTTTATGTCAATATTTCTGCATTTTGCTGGGGAACGATTAATGGCTGTGATTACAGGATGCTACACAGACCCTATCAAAAGTGTCATGCTGTATAAGATATAAATAGTCAGATTTATTGTTAATAAATCCGAAAATATAAATTCTGAAGCTTCAAGGGATTCACATAAAAGCTAATGAATTTCTAGTCACATGATAAATTGAATGAATAAATTTTTGATTGAATAAATAAGTACTTAATCTCTGAATAGGATGGGACCTGAATTAGTTGATGACATTGTAAACCACAAGACAAAAGCGTCCATCATACCAAAATTATATTGAAAGCAAAATTATGCTTGCATGCCAGACAATAAACGTATATCAAATCAAACATCAGTTTGATAAATGTCAGGACAAAGTGAAAATTCGTAAGTTCAGGACATAAAGCAAAAGGAATTAAGTATTTTCAAGAATAGTAGCAAGAGAACAGAGAATCTGGAAAAAGAAGAGAACTGTCTGCCTGGCTCGATTGCTCTCCTAACTATAAACACTGATTGTAAGAGGTAGAAGAAGATGCTGAGCGCATGAGGTCTTGACATCGATTCAGTCTTGAAATTCAAGTTCCATATCCACGTGGAATTTATTCTAAGTCCTCTTCCCCAAGTTCTCGCATTATAAATATAAAAAAATGTTATTTACTTTTTATTGACTTTGTAGCCTAGAAATCTATCATGTTAGGCAGTATCAAAAAGAGTCCTGGAAACTAATTAAATATTACCCTCAAAGTAGCAAACTCTGGCGTCCATGATTCATCTGCTTTCTTCTTTATATCCAGCACCTGTAACAATAGCTAGTACACAGCATGTATTTCATAAATGCTTTGTTAATAAATGGTATCTTCTGATACTCTGCCATCCGCCAACAGGGACAAGTTTACAGTGGGACAATTGACAGAGGGAGGAGAAAACTTAAAGAAAGAAAAAGGCCTCCAGGGTGATGACTCCCAACAACACAGAAAAATCCTCCATGAAAAGACAAGAAAATCTAAACGGGTGCAGCTAGAGGTCTATGTAACTTACTTAAAACACTGAGAAATCATAGAATCATCTTTACATTGGAAAAGAATTTGAAAGAGGAATATACTTATATTTATATATATGTGATATATTATACACGATGATCATAAAGTTCATTGCACAAGATTTTAAATTGCACACAAACTTGTGGCACCCTGTATATTATTTATGTCATATACGATATACTTTGTCAGTGTTGTATATCATATATGACTTATTTTATATATGATGCATATTAACATGATGTATATTGTAATAATATACAATAATAAAATATTATACAATATTAATACATTATAAAATATGAAATATATACAGTATATCATATATGTAAAAAAAATCTGTATTAAATTATCTTACTAAGAAATACTACAAGCCTAAAATGTGTCTAGCTCAAAATGGTCCTGGTCTGAAAAATACTAAACCATTGTCTTTCTATTAATAAAACTTCCAATGTCTAAACCACCAGGCTGCAAGAGCCCAGCAAGCTCCTCTCTCCTGTCACACCCAAGATGCTGCCAAGTTTTCCTACCTCCGTGACACTGCTCAATCCAACCTATCTTTACCAACCTACTTTTACCACGGGACTGGTCCTGGAATGTCACTCCAGTTTCCTCTCTAATCTTCCTTGCACATAATTGCACAATTAGTTTCCTTTCTTTCTTTTTTTTTTTTGTAGAGACCGAGTCTCACTTTATCACCCTCGGTAGAGTACCGTGGCGTCACACAGCTCTCAGCAACCTCCTGGGCTTAAGCGATTCTCCTGCCTCAGCCTCCCGGGTAGCAGGGACCACAGGCGCCCGCCACACACCCAGCTGTTTTTTGGTTGCAGTTCTGCCGGGGCCGGGTTTGAACCCACCACCCTCGGTATATGGGGCCGGCGCCCTACTGACTGAGCCACAGGTGCTGCCCCAGATTAGTTTTCTTAAAGAAAGCTTTGATCCCATCACTGTTACAGAAGCTTCAATAGCTCCCCGTGATCGTCACATTATCCTGGTCTGCCTCCTGTCTCTCCGGCTGTCCCCTTTCCAGTGACCAGTACTGAAACACACTCCTCTTAAGCCTTGGTCACAGCCCCTTTTCTTATGCTATACTGTCCCCTGGCCTTCATTAATATCTAGATGTCAATGTATCTCATTATCTCTTTTTTTAATTATAGAACTACGCATACCATAAAACTTAACCACTTTAAAATGTATGCTTTTAGGCCAGATGTGGTGGCTCACACCTGTAATTCTAGCACCCCAACAGGCTAAGCAGGAGGATCATTTGAGCTCAGGAGTTTGAGACCAGCCTGAGTAAGAGAGAGTCCCCATCTATACTAAAAATACAAAAACTAGCCAGGTGTGGTGGCAGGAACCTGTAGCTCCAGCTACTCCAGAGGCCCAGGCAGGAGGATCACTTGGCCCAGCAGTTTGAGGTTGCTGGGAATTAGGCTGAGGCCTTGGCAATCTAGCTGGGGAGATAGAGTGAGATGCTATCTCAAAACTTAAATAAATTAAATAAAATATAAAGTACATTTCAGCAGCATTAAGTACATTCACAATGTTATGCAACTATCACCAATATCCAGTTTCAAAACTTTATCACCATCTGAAATGGAAAGCTCCATATCAACGAAGCAGCCACCCCTCCTGCTAGCCCTGGGGAAGCTCCAACCTGTGAAGTAGTCCACCCCCTACCCGCCAGCCCCCAGTAAGCACTAATTTGCTCTGTCTCTTGCATTGCCTCTGGCCTGTCCATGTAAATGGAATCCTACAGTTTGCGGCCTACAGTGTCTGGCTTCTTTAACTTAGCAAAATGTGTTCAAGATTCCTCTACGCTGTAACATGTATTCAGGGTCACATTTCTTTGTTTGATGGGACAGTGTTCCAGTTTATGTATATACTACATTTTGTTTATTCATCCATCTGTTCTGGACATTGGGTTAAAAACCTTTTAATTACTGTGAATATTAGTTTTTGTTTAAATACCTGATTTCAATGCTTTGGGGACTATACCTAGGAATAGAATTGCTTGATCATAATAGTATTCTTACTGAGGAACCGCCAAACCGCTTTCCACAGCAACTGCACCATTTTATATTCCCACCAGTAATAAAAAAGGGTTCCAATTTCTTCATATCCTTATCAACACTTATCTTCTGTTTTGTTTTTTGTTTAATTACAGCCATACTAGTGGTATCTCATTGCAAAATCTCATTTTGCATTGGCAAAATGACTAATGATGTTGAAAATCTTTTCCTGTACTTGTTAGCCATTTGTCTTCTTTGGAAAGAATGACTTTTTTTCTTTTTCTTTTTCTTTTTTTTTTTTTTTTTTTGCGCATTTCTGAAATGGGTTGTCTTTTTTTGTTGTTAAGTTGTAGAGTGGTAAGAGTGTTTTATTTGCTTGTGGGTTTTTTTGAGAGTTGTAAGAGATTTTTAAAAATATATTCCAGGAGTGGCACCTATGGCTCCTCGAGAAGGGCACCGGCCCCATTTACTGAAGGTGGTGGGTTCAAACCCAGCCTCGGCAGAACTGCAAAACAGAAAAATAGCCAGGCATTGTAGCAGGTGCCTGTAGTCCCAGCTACTCAGGAGGCTGAGGCAAGAGAATCACCTTGCCCAGGAGTTGGAGGTTGCTGTGAGCTGTGTGATGCCATGGCACTCTACCAAGGGCGATAAAGTGGCTACACAGCTCACTCTACCAAGGGCGATAAAGTGGCTACACAGCTCACTCTACAAAGGGCGATAAGTGGCTACACACTCTACGAAGGGCTACAAAAAAAAAAAAAATACATATATTCTGGATATCAGATCCTTATTATATAATTTGAAAGTATTTTCTCTCACAATGTGGGATGTTTTTTCATTCTTTTAATAGTGGCCTTTGATATCCATGTTTTTACCTCTGACAAAGTCCAAATTATCTGCTGCTGTTATTGCTTGTGCTTTCGGTGTCATATTTAAGAAATCATTGCCAAATCCAAGGTCATGAATATTTGCCCCTGTTTTCTTCTAATAGTTTTAAAGCTTTAGCTTTTAAATTTTGGTCATTTGATTTCTCATTTTGAGTTTTTTTTTTTATAATTTTATTGAATCATAATTGTGTACATTGGTGCAATCATAGGGCACGATTCATATACATTCAGACATATTTTGATTGTACTGTTACAGATAGCCTTCATGGCATTTTCTTGATCACTATATAAAGACATTGATACTCTACCTTTAATAAGTTTCACCAGTACCCTGCTAAGATGCACCGTAGGTGTGTTCCCACTAATTGCCCTCCGTCCACCTATCCTCCCCCCTCCCCTCCCCTCGCATCTTATAGTGTACATTACTTTCGGAGTATCGTGCTGTACTGTTTAGCATTTACTCATTTAATACACAGGTACAACCTACACAGGTATGAATGACACAAACATGGCATCTGGCCTCACAGTTTCCATCCTGATGGATTTCTCTCACTTTCTGCTTTGTCTTCTAAAGGTAGGCTGAGTACTTAAGCTCAAAATGCTTATCAGATTCTATGTGGTTTGCTAAAGGCTGGTCACTAATTAATAGTGATCTTTCTAGTAGTCGACGAAAAGTGGGAAATATGACCAGATACATAAGTTACAGCGGCTAAGAAAATGCACGGCTAATCCCAATTCTGGGGATGGAAAGAATTTTTTTTTTTAAAGATTGTGCTGTTATTTAATTAATTAATTTATTTCTAAAATTTCAAATTAATATAAGGGTACATATGATAAGGTTACATTGTTTGCATTTGTTACATAAAGTCCAAGTTGTAGTCGTATCCTTCACCCAGGAAATGTGCTAAATACCCATACATTGTATCTGTTAGGTGAGAATTTACTAAGCTCCCTCTCCCCCTTCTTGAATTCATTTTTTTTTTTTTTTTTGCAGTTTCTGGCCAGGGCTAGGTTTGAACCCACCACCTCCGGCATATGGGACTGGTGCCCTACTCCTTTGAACCACAGGTGCCGCCCTTGAATTCATTTTTCTGAATTGTGTTTTTCTCTCATGCCGGCCAGGCCTATGGGATGGAGAGATTTTTCCTGTGCATCTTCATTAATGAGATACCTTATGATGCAGAGAAGTATGTTCTCAACATTGTCTTGACAGCACAATTTGGATTTCATAGCACTGTTCTTCAATATAGGCCAATGATCTAATGCCAAATGCAATTCAGAGAAAAGAATTCTCTCAGGAATGCAAAGCTTCCTGACCAGGCATACAGCTTTCTTACTGGACCCAACGATATCATTTAGAGGGTCTAGAGTATAGCTTTCAGACAGTAGAAAATATGTGGAATAGATACGTTTTATGGAATCTTCCACCAATACAATAGTATGTGACATAACTCTTTATGAAAATAGAGCAGCAAGGAGTTTGAGAGTGTACTTCATGATGGGTGCAGATATCCCATGCCAGCTATTTACAGCATATCTGGATACTTTAATAGGCTCTATAATGTGGCAAACATCATGCTAAAAACTGGGTATAGAGAGCTGACTCCAGTATACCCCTATCCTACAATGCTCACTTTCTCAAAGTGAACAAGACTTGTATGCAATCGGCTGTAGAAAGAGATAACAAATGCGAAGGACTATAAAAAGAGTCTATATAAAGTACAATTCATTTATTCAATGAACATTCATTGAGGACCTAGTATTTTTCATGTACTATGCTAAGTTTTGATGTTATAGGGTGCCTAATAGAAAGTATGTTACCAATAAAATTTTAGAAAATAAAAAATTGCCACATAAAAGAACACTAAAAAGAATTAAGTACTCTATAGCAAATGTAATGAAAGATGTGAAAGATCTTTACAAACATTGCAAAGAGAAATTTGAAAAGACATGAATAAACAGAAAGATATACTATGCTCATGGATTAAAAGACTCAATATTATTATGATGTTACACTCTGTATGCTCAATGCAAGTTAAACTGTAGGCTTAATGCAATTCTAATAAGAATTAAATTAGAAACTTTTTAATGGCAATTGATAAACTTATTATAAAATGTCTATATAAATGCAACAGACCTAGAAGAGCTATAGTAGGCAGAAGTGATCCCTCAAAATATTCAGACCTTAATCTCTGTACCTGTGAATATGTTGTGTTACATGGCAAAAGGACTTTGCAGGCATAATTAAGGTTGTGGACTTTAATATAAGGAGATTATTTTCATTTACCTGGATGGCCCAATCTAATCGTGTAGGCCCTTAAAAGCACAGCACTTTCTTTGACTGGCGACATAAGACATACAGCAAGGAAGTCGGAGAAATTTGAAGCAGTCGAAGGACTCAGTGCCATTGCTGTACCATTGCTGCTTTGTTGGTGGAGGGGGCAACATGACAAGGAATACAGGTGGCCTTAGAGCTGCCATAGGACAGCCAGTCAGTAAATGGGGCACTCAGCCTTACAGCTGCAAAGAATTGAATTCATCAACAACTTCAATGAGGTTAAAAGAAGATTCTCCCTGGGAGGCTTCAAGTTAAAGACTAGGATAGCTGATATTTTGGTTTTAGTCTTGTGAGACCCAGAGTAGAGAAACCAGCTGAGCCCATCCAGACCTCTGATGTACAGAACTGTGAGAAAATAAATTTGTGTTGTTTTATGCAGTTAAGTTGGTGGTATATTGTTATAGCAGTCATAGAAAACTAATGCCATACTGAAGGCAATCTTCAGAACAAAACGGGAGTAAGTTATGTTCTTTGTTTCTAAGAGTCATTTCTCCTTCCACCATGTAGCTCTAGATCGAAGTTTTTCAACCTTTTCTAAAAATCTCATGGCACACTCGAACCTGTAGGTAAAATTTTGCGGCACAAAAAATTATTTTGATCCAAAAAAAAAAAAAAAAAAAGACTAAAAAAGAATTACTGTGCTTTGAACTACTACTTTTGAAAATAATTTAGTTAATGATCTTTACAAATTTCCATGGTACATCTCAGACCCTCTCACAGCGCACCAGTGCACTGCTGCACAGGATTGAAAATCTCTGCCCTAGATGAAAGAATGGCTTGAGGCCATGTTTGCACCATATGACCCTTTCCCTCTCTGGCTATAAGTGATTGGACTAACTGATTGGACTTGGACGGATCTGGGATGATTGGATTCTCTGGAGAACTTGAACTAAATGCCACAGAGACAGGGCATTGTAGTCCATTATTTAGTGTCCTCCAAAGTACCTCACCTCCTAAACAAGTGGACTATTCATGCTTTTGTACAGTCCCCTCCCTTTCACTCTGAATGAACTCTAACCGAAAGAGTGCTAAGTGCCATTGTGTTAGTTTTACTACCATGATCATTTGTTCATGTTCATAGTTAGAAAAGACATTAGAATGGAGCTAATGGAATCATAGGGTTGATATGAGAATTAAATGAGCTTGTATTCATGTATTGCCGTGCCTGATGCTTGCCACATGCCCAACACTTAATAGGGGCATAAGTAAATGTGAGTTGCATTTCCAAGTCAAAAGCTGGAGACTGGCTGATTTCTGAATTTTTCTTTAGAGAGTGATGGTTATTGAATGCTCAATTCCTTTAGACTAAATATAGCCATGTGCTCAACAGCTGATTGGAAATTTGATGTACTCTGTGGCCCCAGAGAAGTAGAGAAAATAAAGCTCAGAAGAAGATCAAAGCCTAGGCTATATGAGTACAGCGAACCAACTGAGCTAACCAGTTTATATCTCATGAATCAATCCATGGTAAACTTCAGAGGCTGCTTGCAGAAGGCTCTTTGCTTTTCTTGCTACCACTGGGAGAATAGGTCTTGTTTTCTTAAGTGCCAACCCTGGAACCAAAACACAACTCTTCGATACTGTTGTGTGCCCTGTACTACCTGGTGGAGTTATGTCTCACACAATACTAATGTCTCATATGTAACTGGGGACTTACCATGAGCCAGATTCCGTTCTAACTACTTGATGTATATTAACCCATTCCATCCTCCCAATATCCCTCTATCCCTTGTGAGATGGATACTAACTGTTCTCACTTACAGATGAAGAAACTGAGTTAGGAGAGGTCAAATCACTTTATTTCAAACAATTAATTAGTAGCAGGACTTGGATTTGACCCAGGCAGTCTAAGCCAGAATTTGTGTTTTTGACGACAATGTTGTACTAATTCGCTATAGGATGAGATATCTCAGCATTAGAAGTATTTTGATTTCACAAATCATAGGTACACAGAAAAATCATAGAATTCATTTCAGTTCATTCAACAAATGAACTCAAAGGTAAGGTTTATTTTTCTCTTACAAAAATTTAGTTATTAAACTGGTTACACTTATGGCAGGATAGTTCTCTTTTTACTTTTATTCTGCTATTTTTCAAGCCACTAAAAAGAACTATGTCTACGAACTTTCCTCCCCTCATTCTGTGGTAATTCTCAGCTTTCTGGAACATGAACATTAAGGATGTGGTGGGACATTTTCCAAGTATATCCTTGGGTCCATAGTGGTTCTTCTAGGAAGTTTTCCAGGCCCCCGAGTGGTGCTTTTGCCTTTTCTGCACGCAAATCTCCTTCCTCAATTTCTTCTCCTGGGTGGAAGGCCATAGTGACTGCCACAAACTGCTTTCTTTAGCTCCTATTCTGATTAGTTAAAATACAGGTATTGTTTTGTGTCTTAATTTTTTTCATTCATATTCTTTCCTCTATAACCTTATGTTCCTATTTTTTTTTGTTTCCTATTGGTCAATTTCTGAAAAAAATTGTTTTTTGAGACATAGTCTCACTCTGTTCCTGGGGTGAGAGTGTTAGGGCATCAGCCTACTTCACAGCAACCTCAAACTCCTGGGTTCAAGCAATCCTCCTGCCTCAGCCTCCCAAATAGCTGTGACTAAGGATGCCCACCACAACATCTGGTTAATTTTTCTATTTGTAGTACAGATAGGGTCTCTCTCTTGCTCAGGTTGGTCTCAAACTCCTGAGCTCAAGTGATCCTCCTGCCTTGGCTTCCCAAAGTGGTAGTGGATACTACCAATGTTCTCATTTACAGATGAGGAAACTGAGTTAGAAGGGGTTAAATCACTTTACTTCAAACAATTAATTGGTAGCAGAACTTGGCTTTGAACCAGGCAGTCTAAGCCAGAATTTGTGCTTTTAATTTTGAAAGACAAGTTTTTAAATTTTGAAAATTAATGTTTACACTGCCAAATTCATGTTTAATTTATATAAAATGGCCCTTGTCACATCCACTTTAAGAAGTAGGCTCTTTGTTACATGCCACTTGCCAAGGTTTTATTTTTCTGACAATTACCTGCTCCTGATAGGACAATTCTTTATAATAGAGAGTGGATTTCTTTTAAGACATTAAAATCTGAAGACCTGCACTGAACTCTCTCCCAATTCATGGTTCCTGGAGTCCTCTGAAATTTTCTAAATGTTGCTCAAGTGAGCCATTAACTGGCAGCATTGGCAGCGCCTGGGGGGGGAAGGGCAGCAGGTGTTAAAGGGTGTCCACATGGATCACACACAGGTTCTGATCACACAGGTAAGAGCACAATGATTGTTTAGATGTCAAACCAAACTAATTTTTCCCAGTATACAAGATTTTCATTGTGCCAGGCACTGGTTGGAGCTTCATTCTACAAATGTTTCTATTGGAGATAAGAGTGCTGGTTGTAATAACAGGCAACCCTAGTAATACTGGCTTAAACAAATAAGAATTTATTTTTCCTTTGCAGCCTAAGAGTGAACAATACTGTCAAGGCATAGACTCTTCATGACTTCTCCGCCATCCTTAGTATGTTGGCTTCATCCTCAATTATCTCATGATGGTCACCTACTATCTGTTATTCCCTAGGCCTTATTCATGGTTCAGGAAGGAAGAAGAAAGGAAGTGTTGGCACTAACAGACTTCTACTCTGGCTTCATAGGACATAATGATGTCACATGCCTTTCTCTAGCTGCAGAAGAAGCTGAGAAATCTAGCTTTTGGCTGTTATAACTTCCACAAGAGATAGGCATAAGGTTATGAGGCTGGCAATGGAAGTTGGGCCTGTTCTCCTGCAGTATCTGCCATAAAGTCTTTATTTTTAGCATTCTTTTCTGAAGAGCTATTTACTGACAACTAAGGGCATGCTAGTTTCTTCAAGGAGGAACAACACAATCTAGAGGGCTTTGGGAGCTTGCCGTCTAGGGTAGGTAGACCAATAACTCAACCTCTACTAAGTGTGACAAAGGCTATGAGAAAGGAAGGCTTTCCCATGCTGTCCTATATGATATGGGGCACTGGGGATAAATTTGGTCAGCCTGAGAGAAGGTGGTTGGTTGAGATGTGTTGGGAACAAGGTGTCTAGGTGTCTAATGTGATTGTAGATGGGAAATAGAGAGGAGTTGAAGATAAGTCCTGGAGAATGGTGAATGGTTAGATACTGAATATGATTTTGGACATGTGGAGTCTGGAGTGCTCCTGTGGAGCATTTGGGAGGAGCTGTCCAGTACGCAGCTGGAAGAATAATGATTAGCACTAACTCGGCCCTCTCTGTGTGCCAAGCTCTTTGTATGGCTGAGCTCTCTTAACTTTCACATCGCAGCTTGTGTCCATTACAATCAACCCCAATCGCAGAAGAGAAAACAGGCTTACAAAGGTTAACTAACTCATCTAAGGTCACAGTTAGTGAATGGTGGCACTCAGATTTAAGTCCAAATAGTTTGACTTTAATCTCTGTTTTTAGCCATTTATTCAATTAATATATATTTACTGAGAATCTATAATGAGCCCAGGACTAAGTGCAGGGCTCACAGTGGTGCAAGAAAGACGTTCTTACCATCATGGAGCTTTCGTTTTATTGTAAAGAAAAAAACCATAATGTTACACAATAAGTAAATGTGATTATAACATATACAATAAAAAGTTATTTTTAAAATATATAACTATTTTGTAAATAATATACAGTCATGATGTAATTATATATAAGAATAATTGTTTAATTTTAGTAGTGATACCATTCCCACTATTCAGTACTGCCTCCTGGTAGAACTAGAATTCAGAGTGATTAGAGCTGGGGTGGGAAGGTTAAGAGCCAATTCAGGGTAGGGGACACTGCTGCTGATGGGACTATGAAGTGGGCTCCTGCTAGAGCCTAGTTTCTAGAAGGGAAACCTGGCTAATGGTGCTGTGACTAGTGCTTTATCAAGAGCAATTAGAGGTAAGTAAAAGTGTACATGACACAATCAAGCCAAGTGGCTCCAGGGCAGTGGCCTGGCCAAGACTTAATTCCAGGGTCAGATAGCACTGAGAGCACTGGTGGAATTGGGACTAAGCTCAAATCTTTCACTCTGTAAGTTTGGCATATAGTTGAAGATATGCTGGGTGGGCTTATGTTGGCCTTCAGCCACTTCTTGTGGTCAGAGATAGGAATTTATATGGGAGGCTCTGTTTTGTTAATTGTTGGGTCTGGATCTCAGTTTAGATTTCAGAAACCCAGGCCCTTAGTTAGAGTCATACAGAGAAGGGTCATGTATTTGAGTGAATACCATAAACTCGGAGAGAGACTTTTATTACACAGGATGGGGCATATCCTTGGGCTGAAGAAAAGAAATATTTCAAGAAATAACTCAATTATTGCACATCCAGAGAAGATAACTACAAAGGCCTATGCTCATAACACTCTGTGTTCAGTGATCAGGTTTACTCAGGAAATGATGCAGGAACTGAATTCATTTAAATTATATGATGATCTTGCTATCAAAATGGAAGAAAGCAGAAGAATGAAAGAAAAATAAAGGAAAATGGCTGATTGAGGGGGAGAAGGAAGATACGTTTTTAGGGAAATGCCTGAAGTCTTAGCACAGTTTGTATGGATATAAAAGGACAAGAGATCTTGGGGGCCAATTAAATATATCTGAGATTGGCAGGAGAAGCACATCCGTATAAATGCTCCTACTAATGAAGGGATTTCTATACAATTGCTCTGAGATCAGATAGGGTAATTGATCTCAGGGAGGAGCTGAGAGTAATTCCCCCATGTTCCTGAAATTAGGAAGCTACACAGGGATAGTGCCACGAAATTGCAGATAGATCTTCCCTAATAAGAACAATTGGGTAAGCACTCCGTGAGGACTGATACAGCCATGTACAATATTTGGACAGATGTGCATGAAGAAGCCTAAGGAGCCAGAATAAAATACTGAAGGCGTTGAGTCATAAATCGGCAAATGGTACAGTTATCACAGACAGGGAAGCAGGAATTGCCTGTGCCTTGAGGAAACCTGCCAGGGAAATTTATGGAATTAGGATCTCCCCTAAGGGAACGTATAGGGCAAATAAGACATACTTCTAGAGATCCGGGCAAGATAAAAATAAATTGAGGTCAGTCTTAAGTTCAATATTGATCTGATGAGACGATGAGAATGTGATTAAACAACTCAGGGAAGTGAAGACAAACAAGATTTGTGTGAAAATTGTATACTTTGGAAAACTGTTCATTCCTTGACGTGGCGTCAGATACTTTGGAGAATCCCCAAAGAAAAAAATCTACAGGAATAAGTTAGAAAGACAAATTTCTGGTCTGGGAAAACAATATGAAAGCAAACAGAAGGAAAGTAGCATTCCAGCCAGTCATTGTCATCCTGCTTTCAGGAGGGAATGATAGGGATCAACTAGGAAGCAGCTGACACTGCTGAAATCTCAACTGAGGATTCGGATGGGAAGAGAGGGACACAGAGGGCTGGAAGCCTGTCACAGCTGCTGTGGTTTGAATGTTTGTCCCCTCCAAAAGTCCTGTTGAAACTTAACCCCCAAGTGGCAGTATTGAGAGATGAGGTCTTTAAGAGGCGATTGGGCTGTGAGGACCCTGCCTTCACGAATGGGCTTCTCCATTCATGGATGAATGGATCATTAACAGGGTATCATGCGAGTAGGAAATTGGTGGCTTTAGAAGAACGGAAAGAGAGACTCAAGCAGGCACATTCAGTCCCTTCATTTGTAATGTCTGTGCTGCCTCTGAATTGTGCAGAGAGTTCCCACCAGAAGAAGACCCTCAGCAGATTTAACCCCTCTACCTCGGACTTTCCCGCCACCAGAACTGTAAGAAATAAGTTCTTCTTTTAATACCTTACTCCAGTTTGGATTTTCTATAATAAGCAATGGAAAATGGACTAAGACTCAGGGAGAAAATAGATGGAACAGAAGAAAATGTTAAAGGCCTGGAACTTTCAAAAGCAGGAGAAGGATAGGGTCTCCAGGAGCATAAAACAGAGGTATGCTCTCTCTAGGACCCTCAGCACATCCTTGAGAGGAGTCATGAAGATGCTGAAGATGAAAGTGGCAGAAGCCATTGTGCCAATGAGCAAATGGCTCATTCAAATAAACAGACCAGGAAGGGGAGTCTGCTACCGTCAGTTGTGTTTGACATAAAGTTAAAGGCAAGCAGGGCGTGGAAGAGCATTATAAATAAAAAAATAGGAAGGGCCCCAGATGTGCCCTAACGGAAGCCTGTTGGGAATCTGGAGGGAGACCAAGCAAAAGTGGAGCATCTTTATGTGTTTGCTTTGCGGACGAAATTGAGCTGTCCCTGGTTGGTCCTGAGTTGGAACCCAGGACAAAAAGATTGAGAAGCTACCCGTCAGCGATCAAGTCCTAAGTGTTCTGGACTAGTTTCTGCACAAATTATGGTTCAGAATTCTATTGCTATTTATTATCTGGTCATTGTTCATTTGTATATTCATTTTTCTCAAGAGTGAATCTGCTCCAGAGAGCAGGTTTCATGGGCCTGTGCATTTCCATGGCAGAAATCCTGTGGAATGAATTGTAAATGGCTCATCACCAAAAAAAAGTAGAAGTGATGCCTTTTTCCAAGAATTCATTCTCAATACATTGCCAGGGTGCCAGGGACAAATATTTTGGAGGAAATGGAAAAGATGAGGTTTTGAATATGCAAGAAGAGAAAATGAGTCACCTCCACTAAGAACTGGTGTTTGGAGAAGTGTCCAGAAGGACAGTAAGGTTAGATTCATTAGATTCATTTTTCTCTCCCCTGGACAAATACAGTGTCCTAATTAACCTCTCCATGTATGATTTTGCCCATTTGACTGTAGGATCACAAGTCGTGGATTCTGGACAAGTGGTGCAGAATAATTCTCATTCAAGCAAGCCTAATACCAAGAGGTCTGTCTTTCTCACCCTCCTCCCTCCCTCCCTTCTTTTCTTTTTGCCCCAGATACCTTATCCTCAGAAGATGCTGAGGTTGTGCTTTGGATTTTTTATTAAAATAATAAAGATTAGATTAAACACTGACTTCTGAGAATGCTATTGTAGATAGGATAATTTCTCTAGAGTGGAGAGTTTGCTTGTGTTTTTAAATGTTGGAATATGTGACTGTTGCTGAGATATTCATACTCAGTTAGTCCTTGGGATTCTTTAGAGCTCAGGAACATTTGTATTCTGAAGCCAGGCAAGGGGGTACATGCTTGTAGTATGCAGGAGGCTGAGGCATGAGGATCACTTGAGCCCAAAAGTTCAAGACCAGTCTGGGCAACCTAGCCAGACCCTTCTCTAGAATAAAATTTAAAAGTTTGCTTCTGGTTGTGTAATGCAGCTCTGGAGTCTGATAGGAGCTACTCCTATTCCAGGGGACAACAAACCTCTGACTGAGTGAGACCCTCTGACTGAGAGTAAGCTAAAAAATAACCCTTGGAAATTTGATTTGGAGATTTTAATTCTTTTGAATTTTTATGAAGAATTTTATATTTATGTTCTTTGGACTTTAATTTCATTTAGAAAATGTAATAATGGAGAATGGTTATATCCAAATTGAAACATGATTATGCTGTTGATATTCTATTATGAAGTATTATTATATTGTCATTTGATCTATAACTCTTCATGTTCTGTAGTAGAAACACGAGAAACATAGACTAAAATGGGAAAGTAAATTTAACAGGGAAGGAACTTTCAGTCTAGGAATAGGAATTTGGAGAAGTTATTTTAATTTGCTGTCCTTACCTATTTCAATGTCTTTTCAGGTAAAAACTAAACTGTTACCGAGTCGTTCTAGAAGACTATACAAAGAGGCACGGTTTGATGTTGGTGGAGTATTTTTTGTGCAGGTGACAGCAGAATGAATCTCAGGTTTCCTTAAGCACTGTTGTGGAGAGGTGGGGACAGGGACCACACTAACAGTTCTTAGTCTGGAAATGTTTACCTTGGAACTAGCAAAAATTGAGAATGCTATCTTTTTTTTTTTTTTTTTTTGAGACAGAGCCTCAAGCTGTCACTCTGGATAGAGGGCAGTGGCATCACAGTTCACAACAACCTCCAATTCCTGGGCTCAAGTGAGACTCTTGCCTCCGCCTCCCAAGTAGCTGGGACTACAGGCGCCCGCCACAACGCCCGGCCATTTTTTTTTGGGTGCAGCCGTCATTGTTGTTTGGTGGGCCCGGGCCTGGATTCGAACCCGCCAGCTCAGGTGTACGTGGCTGGCGCCTTAGCCCGTTGAGCCACAGGCGCCGAGCCTTAAATTATCTTTTTAATAATACCTTTTTTTTTTTTTTTTGGAGAAGAATCTCTAATACCTTCCAAAAAGAAAACTTTTTCTTTTTGAGACAGAGCCTCAAGCTGTCACCCTGGATAGAGTGCTGTGGCATCCACAGCTCACAGCAACCTCCAATTCCTGGGCTCAAGTGAGTCTCTTGCCTCCGCCTCCCAAGTAGCTGGAATTATAGGCACCCGCCACAACACCCAGTCATTTTTTGGTTGCAGCCGTCATTGTTGTTTGGCAGGCCCCGGCTGGATTTGAACCCGCCAGCTCAGGTGTATGTGTCTGGCGCCTTAGCCCGTTGAGCCACAGGCGCTGAGCCCCAAAATGAAATCTTATCTGCACACTAGACCATAGCCTAAACCAATCTTATCTTCATAATCTCTTAAGAACCTAAGCCAAAGTTCTATGCCACAGACCTCAAATGAAAATTAACTTCAAATGGTTGGTGAATCTGCCAAAGCTTTCTGCATCCAAGGGAAAACGTGTTATTTTAAAAAGGAGTAGAGTGGCTCGGTGCCTGTGGCTCAGCGTGCTAAGGCGCCAGCCATGTACACCTGAGCTGGCAGGTTCGAATCCAGCCTGGGCCCGCCAAACAACAATGACCGCTGCAACCAAAACAAAAATAGCCAGGCGTTGTGGCGGGCGCCTGTAGTCCCAGCTATTTGGGAGGCCGAGGCAGGAGACTCACTTGAGCCCAGGAATTGGAGGTTGCTGTGAGCTGTAATGCCACGACACTCTACCCAGGGCGACAGCTTGAGGCTCTGTCTCAAAAAAAAAAAAGGACTGGAGTGGAGAGAAGAGAAAAAATGATAAAGCAGGTA
>CAUYON010055907.1:0-38390 GCA_963573935.1 Arctocebus calabarensis
GTTTAGCTTGAATTAAGGGATTTGGGGGGACCATTTAACTTAATTATTGCTAGTTTTGAAATGTCTTTGTAAGAGTAGGGTTGGCACAGATGCAGCAATATGTAAGATTAGGAGATGGGGTCACACTTATCTGTGTTCCTCTGGAATCTATTTGAATATTTTTTTATAAAGATTTTTATTCACTTTTCAGACATGCTATGAAAGAGCACCCCTCTGATGCTCAGAAAGCATTTGTAGCTTGTACAGTGGCAGAATGGGCCCAAAACTTAGTGTTGTGACCTGTTTTAAGAATAAAGTATCTTGAAATAAAAAAAAAGAAAGAGAGAAAATGTGGATATAATTTACCAAATGGAACTGACTGAGCTGCAGAATTGCGACTCTCTGAAAGATGCATTCAAGTCAAGCAGCCTTCCTAATTTCTATGCGTCTCTCCCCTCTGAGACATATCCTAATCTCAGGAACCATGCACTCAAAATGGCAACCATCTTTGGTAGCACTTATGTCTGTGAACAGACTTTTTCCAGAATGAAACATCTGAAATCTCCAACCAAATCTAGACTAACTGATACACACTTGCAACACTTGTTACGTCTAGCAGTGACAAATATGGAACCAGACATTGACCATCTCATTAGCCAAAAGCAGGCCCATAGTTCCCATTGAAATACTGGTAAGTTTATTGATTTAACATTATTTGTTCTTCATTTTAAATATAGTATTTGTTCCCATTTTATTTTTTTACTTCAAAATAAGATATGTGGAGTGTGCATAGGAATTTGTTCATAGTTTTTTTTTTTTTTTAAACTATAGTCCGGCCCACCAACAGTCTGAGGAACACTGAACTGGCCCCCTGTTTAAAAAGTTTGAGGACCCCTGGCTTGGATAGACTCTAACCTAGGGGTTAGATAGAACAACACATATTTGAGAGAGATGTTTTTACATCACCTTAAAATAAAATAAAATGGAATCAGCCAGGATGAAATCAAAGGATTATTATAGCCATTATTTGGACAAAGTTCTGTTGAGGTTTTGACCCTCCTCAAATAATTTTGGAAAGGCAGATGCTCTCTAGAGAAAAGTGAGCTTGAGGTATTTGTCGTAACTATTTTTTCTGCAAAGTTACCTACAGACGTTTTGATTTTAAGGGAAGGTTACTAAAGAAAATACTCCCAGCTATAAAAATGAAAGAAGATAATAGAATTATCTCTTGATCTTCCTAACAGAAAATTTGAGATCTTTATTCTCAAACGGGTTAATGTCTTTACTTTCCTGGTCCTTTTGGCTTTTTCTTTACTTCCTGCCCAACATAGGTATTTGGTTTTCTCTTCCTGGTCATATTCTACCAGAAAAAAAGTTTCTATCACATAATATGAAACACTGTGTGCTCAGAGAGGAGCAGAGGCAATAGGGTGAGGCTAAAGAGTGAATGTGCCACTGGGCACATTCGCACACTGAGATACTCTTTGAACTTGATGGGAACCTCTATTTGCTGCCCTTCAGTCACTCTGTCTTTTCCTAATAGGACCTCAAATTTTCCTTAGGATATTCTTTCACAGAAAGTTTAGGATGGTTCACATGAACTCAAATTTCCAGGCAAGAGCTGTGGTGTGCGATGTGTATAACAATCTGCATATCATATAATTTGACTATATATCTTTTGATTCAGGATCAAGGATATGATCAAATTCAGAGAGAGTGATTTTAATGCTCTCTTAGCTTTAGCTGGGAATGTGAGACCTTTTCTCCAATTGACTTTTGACGGGTACGTGAGTGTGGGAACTGCTCTAACTACATTGGAAATATCAAAGGTTGCTTTGTGCTGCCCAAGCATCAAGTCTTCTAGCAGAAACCAACAAAAAATGCCTGAAACAATTCATATAAACCAACAATAAATCATTTTTCTTAAAGGAAGCAAAAAGCAAATATGTTAGTTCAGGTGTATGTCTCCAGAATCTGTGCTATTATCTACCATGTGATAATGCTTTTCTAACGGGTTTCATTATTTTTCTGATGTCCCAATAGGCAAGAAAACGAAATCTGGCATATATCAAACATACAGCAAAGAATGCTTGGAATTGGACAAGTCACAGCCTATTAGCTGGATTTTCTGTTTGTAAGACTTTGAAGCTTCCACTAAAATTCATGTCTCCAAATATAATAATTACATTACGTCGTATACCTCTTAAAGTCTCATATATTAAATCCAAGACTACTACTACTTATTTCTCATCAAATAACTACAGAACAGTCAATAACTTTTTCTCCTTTAGTCTAGCTTGATGATGCTGATTTGGAGGCATCTATAGCGAACAACAAAAAAGTAAAAATTATTTAAATGAAAAATGTCTCTCCATATACCACCAAGGAAATAGATTCCCAAGAAATATAGTAGACAGCAGCAGTTTTTTACAAACAATTTTTAAAAATGAGTTTATAAAGAAGGAAGAATAATTAGATTTCAGGAGACAGGAGAGAAATAAAAACTTCAGAGCTGACTTGAGTCTTAAAAAGATCCTTTTCCCCACTTCTGTAAAAGTAGGGGAAAAAAATCATAATTTCTAAACCTTGGATGATCCAAAAGAAAATTATTTCTACTTCTTTCTCAATGTTTATAGGAATCTTCATCTAGGACAAAACCTTTAAATGCATTGATTTATATGTGAATATGTACTGGTTGATGAATATCTTTCAATAAAACCCCTAAGTAGTTCCAGGGAAGTGAACATCGACAAAAAACATCCCAAGTTTGTAATACTTAATACTGTAAATATTTATTTGCACTTTGGGCCTGGAATGTGTGTATTATATGTGAAAATAGTGCACCAAGTATTTCATATTGTAGAAGAGTAAATACCATAAAAAGATAATGAAACCATTCATCTATTAAAGTCACATGTAATCAAAACAGCAACCAACCTTATTCAAAGTGAATTATCATACTGGAATGTTGTCATATGGAAAAATATTAATAAGGAAATAGGATTATGAATTCTACTGAGAAAAATCTAGTAATTATTGACTCCTTTTGCTGTGCCAAACATGAATCTAAGTGTTTTCTGAGTATTGCTGCCAAATTCCAATAATGATGAGTTACACATTGTTATCATTCCCCTTTCACAGAGGATGAAACTGAGATGGGGGTTAAGCAATCTGTTGAAAGGCACACAGTTAAGTAGGGATAAAGTCAAGGTACACAAAAAGTAGGGATAAAAATCCAGGCATCTCTTTTTCAGAGGATGTATGACTGTACATCACTCTAAAGTGTTTTGCTAAGAAGTCAGGCTATTGTCTCATATCTAAATAAGCAAGAAGATTAGACCTGACAAATAGCACAGATCCAGCCAAGATGGTTTGGATTTTGAGAAGTCTTGGTTGTTAGCAAGACAATCACTATAAAAGTGCTGAGTCTGAGTCTGCTCTCTTCCTGCCCAGTCGTATAATGTATGCTGTGATATAGGTGACCTTTGCCTGAAGCTTGTGAAAGATGTCGAGATGTGCTTGAAAGAAATTAAAACCCAGCAGGCACATGTTGTTCCTACCAATGATAAAAAATGCTAATGTCATCTGAAAGAAGGTTTCTGTCTTTATTAAAAATTGGTGACAAATTGTTTCCACTGAGAAGTCCACCCTAATCACCCCATGCTGATTTAAGTGGCCCTTACCACTGACCCCCCTCCCCTCCCCGGCTTCTATAAAAGAAACAATGCATAGTGTTCCACTTTCCTACCTTCTCACCTTCTTTCTCCAGAGCATGTCTCAAACTTTAGCTGGCATCAGAATCACCAGGAGGGTTGTCAAACCACAGGTTTCTAGGTGCCACCCCTTGAGCGTCCCCCTTAGTAATAGGAGAATTGGTATTTCTGACAAGTTCCGAGTTGACGCTGGCGGGGAGCTGCCTGTGTAGAGACTGCACTTTGCAAATGACTATATTCCAACATCTTTCCAAAAACTTCGCAAGGTGCTTATCAACATACCTACAATTGCTCTCAACACACTGCCTGACATACATGTATCAAAAACAAACAAGTTAAAAGAAAACTTTAGAAGCAGGATAAATAAAAACGGCATTTTTCTAAGTTAAGGCTTGCAAGAAAAGGTATTTCTCTTTATTCTTTTCTTTACCAAAAAGTAAACGTTGACATACTGAATTATAGTTTTAAAATGTTTTAAAGAGATTTATATAACTCTTCATAGCAATATAATTCATATGAGATGATGGCTAGAAACAGGGGTGATAAATTACAGTATATTCCTGTGACAAATATTCTAGAGTAATAAAATGGAACTAATTAGAGTTAGACCACATACACAAGAAGGAAGAATCTTATAAATGTTATGTTGAGTTAATGAATCCAGATACAAAATAAAATATTTGTATGCAATTTTAAAATAATTGGGATAGGAAAGTGCTTAACTTTGGGGAAAAATGGGTGTAGTAATCAGGTGAGGATATGGTAGGAAATTCTGGAATGCTGGCAATAATCTTTTTCTTGCCATGAGTGCATTAGTTTTTTATATTTATTGAGCTATATGCACTGGTACCCTTAGGGGAAGAGGAGGTTAGAAGGCAAACACACACAAACTGAGCTGGGGATGGCCATGCGAGGACACAGGGAGAGGCACTATCTACCAGTAAGGAAACAATTCTCAAAAGAAGCCACCTCTGCTGACAATTTGGTCTTGGGTGTGTAGTCTTCAGAACTGGGAGAAAATAAGTTCTTATTATTTAAACTACCTAGTCTGTGGTATTTTGTTATGGAAGCCCTAGCAAACTAACACATCACAACAACTTTTCTATCAATTATTATTATGTATATATGGAGAGGACAGGAAGGAAGGTAGTTCTGAATAATGTTTACTTAGTCCTGAAAATCAAAGGAGAAAAGTTTTCTAAGCTTTTTTTGTGCCCATATTAAAAAAATTGTACATTGATTCCTTGGTCTAAATTGTGAAAAGAAATTCATTTCTAAATTTTCTCCTTCCTCAAACAATTTATTATGGCCCCATATTCCTAATATGAAAATGAGGCAGAACAATTCAATGTGCAATGTTTCTTGAAGAAGAGGAAGAAAAAGTACTATAAAACCAATTTATAGCTTTCATATGAAAGCTATAACCCAATTATAGCCCAAGAAGAAGAGGAAAGGGGGAGACGGAGGGGAGGGGAGGGGGGAGGATGGGTAGAGGGAGAGTAATTGGTGGAACCACAACTATGGTTCATCTTACAAGGGTACATGTGAAGTATACTAAGTGTAGAATATAAATGTATTAACACAATAACTAAGAAAATGCAGTGTAGGCTATGTTAATCAGTTTGATGAAAATATTTCAAATTGTATATAAAACCAGTACATTGTACCCCATGATTGCATTAATGTACATAGCTATAATTTAATAAAACAACAACAACAACAATAACAAGAAATGCAGTTCCCCAGTGTCCCTCATTAATACCCTTGTGGATGCCTTTTTTTAGCATTCTATAATGTGACAATTTTACATGTCATCACTCCTAGCCCACAGCGCCCAGTTGTTTGGTCTGGGTGTTTCTGTGAAAGTACATTTTAGATGTAATTAACATTTCATTATCAGACTTTCAATACAGCAAATCACCCTCCACATTGTGACTGCCCTTAGCCAATCAGTTGAAAGTCTTAAGAGTAAAGACTGAGGTCTCTCAAAGAGGAAAGAAGAGGGAGGAATTCTCCCCTAGACTATCTTCAGATGCAAGGCTGCAATATCAGTTGTAGTCAGAACTAGGCTGCTAGCTTGTTCTGCAAATTTCAAACTGTAACTTCCCACAATCACATAAGCCAGGTCCTTGAAATAAATCTCTGTAGAGAGATAGATTATTTATCTTTCTACTTATAGACATATAGAAGTTTCATTTCTCTGAAGAACCCTGACAAACACTAATACATAAAATGTTTTAAAATTTTTAAGTAAGACTAAACTCCTGAAATTTTCTTTTGTAGCCTCATCATTTCTTCCATTTCTTGTATTTGTAATAGGTCAATGTGGAAAGAAAAAAAAATCTGACTCGACATTAAACTTCAAGATTCAAACTTATTGCTAATAATTGTTTATCTCAAAGCTCCACAAACTCTGTATAAAGCTATATAGTTTCTGTCTTAGGCTTTGTGGTCCATCTACATGGTTTCTGAAGCAATGACCCACCTCTGCTGTGTTTGTGAGAAATCCCACGTAGACAGTCCAGGAATAAATAGGCAAGGCTGTGTTCCCACAGCGTCCACACTTACCTACAGAACCTGATACATGTATTTGAGTTTCTCATAATTTTTACATAGCACAAAATAGTATTCTACTTTTGTTTCTTCAACTATTTAAAAATAGGAAAAAATAAGTTTGTTTTTTCATTCACCTATTGAAATACCTCTTGATTGCTTCCAAGTTTGGGTAATTATTGTAAGGAAAACCACTATAGACACCCTAAAAACGTAAAAAAAAACATTTTTAGCACAAGCGCCATACAAATACAGGTACATGCCAGATTTGGTCCACTGGTCATAGTTGGCTGATTCCTGACCTAACAAGTCCTCTTGCTAGAGGAAAGTACTAGGAAAATATTTTTATTATATCTGATATTTTGCTACATAGTGAGAGTTTTCTTGTCGAAACTAAATTTTAGAGCACAACAACCAGTTCATATGCCCGGAGGACAACAAGACTTTTCAAGGATGCTGCTAATTAATGGCATTTGGAGTCATGAAGAAGAAGAAACAACACTACTTCATTTTCAGCACTTTTTTGAGAGCATTGCCAAGAGCATCTGCTTATGTCAAAGACTGTACCCATCAGCCATGACCTTCCATCATTTCCTTTTTTTAGATTTGCTTTGTTTTCTGCATGTATACTCAGTTGATTTTCCTAGGAACATAAACTACTGAAATCGATATCGTGATCAACCATTATTATCTTCTTCTCTACTCTTCATGCCATCTCACAGCTCTCTCCTATAAGCAAGATGTCAGGGCGCTTTTATTGTATTGCTATTTACTCTTCAGTTCAATAGTTTTTTCAAAGCAGACACAGCATTGACAGTTAGCAGTATTAATCTCTGCCAGTGCAATATGCCTAATTGGTTTTAATGAAATAAAGAAGGAGAACTTTGTGGGAAAATTGGAAAAAAAGCTGCAATGAACTAAGACCGTTGTTTTCAGATATTTTCTAAAGTCAATGGCATTGACCAACAGAAAACAGAGTGCCTGCAAACAACACTTAGTCCTTCACAAATTGTCAAGGTTGTATGTTACTGAAAATAGAGCTAAGAGTCATTTCCATCTTGAAATTTGTTTATTAGGAAAGAATTTGAATATCAAGCCCAGAGATAGTTAATAGAAGGGTAATCATTCTGGCAATAATTTTGCTACTAAAAGCCTCTTATATCAACTTAAAGATAATTACTGACTCCTAGTGTAGACACACAGAAAAATCTACATGGGCTGAAGAAAATTACACAATGCTCCTAATGAAAATCAAACTATAAACCTGTAAGTTATATACTTGAAATATCTTATCTATCCCTTTCCTTTCATTAACATGGGGTTTACTTGTATAAGGTATTGCTAAGTATGTACAGGGTAGATTTTTTAATGATATTTAAAGATCATCTGTTTGAAAAATGAAAGTTCTGAGAGTATAAGATTATGTCCACATAAATCCCCTTTATAGGTTTGGTTGGCAGATGGTTCAAATACCTGTAAGACACTAGGACAGATTCAGAAGCAGCTCAGAAGCAACATGGCTCAGTGAACCAAGCAATTGAATGTAACTCTGGGTAATCTGTATTCTAATGCTGATTTTTCTATTGCTTTATTGAATCTAAATCTGCCCTGTGTGTACAGGCTGACATGGGGCACGTAAGTATGCCATCAGAATTGCAGAAAAAAAAATAATACAGTTTACCAAGGACAACTTTCCTTTCCTCTCTCAGATCCTAACTCTTTAACCACACATATGGAGTAAAAGATGCTACCCTCATGCTAAAAATGTACTCTTCAACAAAGCCTGGAATTGTGGTTCAGAAAGTGTGAGAATAAGGAGTTTGATTGCTGAGAGATAAAGTAAAATGATTTTCTAAATAAGTTTCTAGGAAAGGGGTTCAAAATAATAATTTTTGAAATAAAATAACTCCTCCATACAATGAGTTCTTTATTCAAAGTCTGTTATTATATTTTATTTGTCTTATTTTCCTTTTTAACTTATGCATATTTTTAAGGCTCAATATTTATTAGACCAGTAGATTCACTGAGCATTAAAAATAACTCATGATAAGGAAGAATTACTTATACCCCAGTTAGGTTTTCCCCCACCACAATAGAAATGACCCCAAACTGCTCAAGACCAGACTGCTGATTTTTCTTCTTGGCATTCTCAAGATTCAGATCTTGGTAAGAGAGGTACTAGGGCTGACTAAGAGACGTTATAAAATCTTTCCCAGACTCACCTAGAGAGAATAGGATGTTGCTGAGGACAGTCTCTAGGCCTTATAAGGTGAGCTAATAAATCTACAAATTGCAAGTTCTCACACTGAGTCACCCACCCTCTGTCTACAGCACAAATACAATCTCCACCTCCCCCTATTATTTTCTTGTCAGCTCCGGGCTTTATTATCCTACACAGAGGACTAACACCTCATGAAGTAGCCTAGAAAATCCACAACACCTTGCACCACAAAAGTCGGTCAGCTTTGTCATTTTTTAGCCTAAACATGTTAGTAAAATCAGCAGCTGTGAAGTATGGAATTCCAGCTTGGGATTACTAACAAATGTAGAAGGAATAAAAATAAGAGCATGGTATAAAATTGATCACTTTGACTTTTTATAGATATCTAGAAACAATCTATATACTTTGAGTAAGTACATCATATCTAATTTTAATACTACTTTATAGATAATGCTTTATAATTAGAAAATCACATATCTTCTTTTATTTGATGTCTACATCTGTTTCTATTGCATTTGTTCCTTTAGGAGAGATGTCTTCAAACATTAAAAAGGTTTTAATCATATGGTAAAAATATGCTAAGAATTTCTAATGAAATTTATTGTGAATGTGAATATAAATGCATTTGACAATTCCAAAATCAGTTGGTTCACTAAAATATAATTTACCTCTCCCAGGCTTTTTTGCATGTTAGAAATTTTAATCTCCCAAGAGCATCATTCTTCTATAGAAATGGCCAGAATCTTCATACCAACAACACTTAAATCTACACCTCAATGCCGAAACTAAAAATAAATATGCATTTTGAGAGGAATAAAGTGATCGTTAAATGTTTAGTGTAAATATCCAAAAATGACTCATTTTGTTCACTTAAGAATCTGATTACTCACGTACTCTCAATTCCAGAATATTTTTTGGGGATTTGGGCTGTTTTTGAGCTAGAATAAAACTGAGAGTTCTTGAAGAAGTCTTAGAGATAATTTCAAGCTAACTACTCATTTACCAGAAAGGGAAATGTGGAGATCAGATGATTTACCCAATGTGGAATGGTCATCAAGTTTTAGAGCTAAGATTTGAATATAGGTCTTATGACTGCCAAGACCCCAATCAGCAACTATGGCAAAATTTTCACATGGAGTATAATATAATAACCCAGATTTATCACATGACTATTTCAACTTTCAGGAGAAAAAAGTTAAACTATTTTTATGGTCACTGATTACCTAGTTACTTGTCACGTGTTGCATCTAAACCTTAAGTGCGACACCTGTTTTCTTCCTTTTTCTGGTCTGACTGCTTCAGGATTCTGAGAAATAGATGCAATGTCTAAATTATCCCTTTTACTTTATCGATAGTTCATTATGGATGCTAATTAAGTTCTTGAAATTTTTCATCAGGTAGATACTATGGAGAGAAGAAGCCAAATAAAGCAAAGGTTCTGTCTCTAAAAAACATAGAGCCAGGAGAACACTGAAAGTTCCATGGAAATGACTCAGAGGTTCCCACACAAGTGGGAGGTTAGAGAAATCCTCTTCATTCATCTCTCTGACCTTCAATTATCTCCACTATGTTAACAAAAGAAAATGTTTTAAAAGTAGGGAACATAGGTTCTATTTTTGTCTGTTCCTGCTTTCTTTGGATGGGAAAGTGAAGTGAGTAACTCTTGCATATGAAAATAAGAACAAAACAGTCATATAAACTTGGGCAGCTAGCCCAAAGTGTTCATGTTGTGCCTAAGTCATGGGGTCCCCCTATAAATCACCTATTGACCAAGTCTGATGCAAGAGCAAGAGGTATTTTATTAGCTAGCTAGACTTTCTGCCCCAGACACAGCAGGAGGGCAGAAAAGCCTCTCCTGCAGAGGGGAGAGCAGTTTTAAGGGTACAGAAAGGAACAAAGGGAGGAAGTATTGGGCAACTGCTAGGGAGAGCTGATAGGGGCGTAAGGAACTGGTCAATGTCTGTTCTGGGTTAATTGGCCTAGGGAAATATTTACTACCAAGATGGCTGAGGTTAGGCACCCACTATCGCTCAGGGCTGCCATACTGGAGCCAGGAGGTGGGGGTAGGAAGCAGGTTGCCTAACACCTTTGGTATGCGACTGCAAATTGACCCTTTATATTCAGCCTTAAATTAACCTTTGATGTGCAGCTGCAAATTGAAGGCTGTGGGATAATGTAGAATTAATGAAAGGCTGTGGAACAAAATTAATTAGTTTTAACAAAATGGAGTCAGCTTGGTTCTTTCATTCAGAGTCATTTTTGTTGCCTAGGTTAAATATTTTGTGTTCTGTGAATGTGTGTGGGACTCTTGCGTAGCTTCCAAATAGCAGAATCCCTCACTTTATTTTGACATGTTTGACCAGTGTCACATTTGAGTTTCTGTCTCAGCCCCTCTATCCAGCAATTTTAAACATCCTAATGAGTGGACCAGGAACCCTAAGTCGACATTGGACAATCTGGCTAGACTCATACCCTTACCAATAATTTTGTCTTCTCAGTTGTCAGCCGGGATCTCACTGTTACCAGGCTGATTACCCAGAACAAAAATGGTACCACCTTCTTTCTGCCTGAACTTTACAAAATCATATGTCCTTTTTGTATTCACATTCCTTTCAGATACATACTTCGCCTCATCTTGGTTTCTTTTACTTTTGAGCATTGTCACTGAGATCACATGAAGGGCCAGCCGTTAGGGCAACCTCTCACAGAACACACTCTTGCTTTACTTCCCCCAAAATAGGACCTCAGATAAGAACATGGGTGCAAGTACCCTATCTGAGATGTGATCTCATGAAGCAGCAGAGGAGGGGGTAGACTGTGACGCACAAGGACAAAAATCCTATAAAAGGATCTGTATTGAGGTCACTCCTATTAGAAAGGTTGGCATGATGTTTTAAAGGCTTCTGGGAACATAAACAACTGACAAGATCCTTAAGTGTTCACCCCAAAGATGCCAGTGTCCGGGCGGGATGCCAGCTTACCAGCCCAGGCCTATGAAACTGTCTGGCCTTGGACCGCTGAGCTACCTTGCTCCGGGTCAACTCCCTTAGGTGCTGGAGGGAAATTTGTCTTAGCAGGAGAGCGAGAGAGAGAGAGAGAGACAGAGACAGAGAGGGAGAGGGAGAGGGAGAGGGAGGGAGAGAGAGAGAAACAGTCTTAGTAGAAGGAATCTTAGCAGTCTTCCTAGAAGGGTGCTGGGCAGGCGCCCTCCGAGCAGGAGGAGCAAAAGAGAGAGAGCAAGTCCAGGAGGGAATGAACGAATCTGGACTAACCTCTCCTGCTGCTACTTATAGAAGTGATCCCCTGGCTATTTGCACCATAGCTGTGGAGACTGCCAAGCCCTGATGCTCGTGCTGTCGTGTTAAGGAAAGCCCAATCCCTTTCCTGAGCCCTTATCACCAACGTTATGTCACGGGTGTTTCTTATAGTTACAGAGCATTCAAAGCTTAACTTTCGCTTCTCCTTCCCTTGAATCATCTGGTCTCCTACATACCCGGGTGGATTCTTGTGGTGCCAGATAATGAGAATGCCCCAAGTTGAAAAATAGAAAGACATTCATGTCCAGCTCTAGGTGGATCCACAAAAGGTGAACCAGATCTTAAAGAACACATCTAATAAAGCCACTGCTCTAATGAGATCTGAGCACCAGGACGTGAGACAGGCCCCGGGGCTTTCTGCTTCATTGCCTCTCCTTGCCCCAGTTTTCTCTCCCTGCCCAGCAAATCTAAGGGACCCAGCATACCTTACATGCAAACCCACAGTGTTATGACACCAGGGAAATCTAAACATATTTAACTACCTTTTACAAATATAGCTAAAGTAAACAGATGGTGTTAAGTGCAAGTGATCCCACAAACGCCTATGAGAAAGGGTATTTGCAACTAAGAGAGAAATTTTGACTATTTGTTTTATTTTTAGGTCTAAAACAGTACAGACCAAGCAGGGATAACCAGTAGTAGAAATGGGAGATACCAAATTTCTGTTTCTTACTAAATTAAGCTTTAAAAGCTATTAAATTTCTACAACAGAATAATCAATGCATTTTCTAAATCTCAACTAGCAAAAGCCCATGGGATGGGAGTTGGGGGACTTATAATAAATGCAAGCCCAAAACAGTAGCATTAATCCGAAAATTTTATTTATTCTGAGACGGAGGCAGGTTAATTTGAAGAATAAAAAAACACTTGTGGTGCATATTTGAAGGGTCACGAGAAAACTTCTAAATACGGATCAAAAAATGTTTTCACATAGTAAATGAGAAAAATCTCATGAATGTTATGTCAATCAGGTTGATAAAAATATCTCAGATTGTATGTGAAGCCCGCATACTGTACACCATAATTGAATTAATGTACACAGCTATGATTCAATAAAAAAAAAAAAAAAGACACTTTAGTCGAATAAAGTCAAGTTCACAGATTCTGGGATGTGGACATATCTTCTTGGGGCCACCAATCAGCCCACTACACAGACTGAAGTTTCAGATCTATGCAGTGCATCTCTTAAGACTGGGAGGAGGCTCGGCGCCTGTGGCTCAAGCTGACAGGTTCAAATCCACCCCGGGACCGCCAAACAACAATGACGGCTGCAACCCCCCCCCCCCAAAAAAAAAAAAGACTGGGAGGAGAGGAAATTGTGGGCTTCTATTCACCTTGTAAACTTCAGTTTTCCTGTAGAGCTGCCTCTGGCATTTCAGATGTTAGCTCCTAAGGACAGGGCCTAAGCTTCTCTTGCTGCTTCTTTTGTGGCCCTCTTGGGGCCCAGTGAGTGCTGTGCACACACAAGGTTTATGACGCATGCTGAAATGTCTCTCCCTCTCTGAGGGTGCTCGTGGGACTGGAGGTAGCATGAAGTTGAGGGGCCAAGAAAGGTGCTGTATGAAACTAATTTATAGCTTTCATATGAAAGCTATAACCCAATTATAGCACAAGAATATGGGGAAAGGGGCAAGGGAGTGGAGGGGCGGGGGTAGGATATGTGGAAGGAGGGTAATTGGTGGGACCACATCTACGGTGCATCTTAGAAAGGTACAGGTGAAACTTACTAAATGCAGAATATAAATGTCTTAACGCAATAACTAAGAAAATGCCACGAAGGCTATTTTAACCAGTTTGATGAAACTATTTCAAATTGTATATAAAACCAGCACATTGTAGCCCATGATTGCATTAATGTACACAGCTATGATTTAATTTAAAAAAATTATACAGGAGGCGCTGGTGGCTCAGTTACTAGGGTGCCAGCCCCATATACCAAGGGTGGCAGGTTCAAATCCGGCCCCGGCCAAACTACAATAAAAAATAGCCCGGTGTTGTGGCAGGCGCCTGTAGTCCCAGCTACTCGGGAGGCTGAGGCAAGAGAATCGCCTAAGCCCAGGAGTTGGAGGTTGCTGTGAGCTGTGTGATGCCACGACACTCTACAAAGGGCAATAAAGTGAGACTCTGTCTCTCCAAAAAAAAACAACAAAAAAATTATAACAATAACAACAAAAAAGAAAGGTGCTGTGAGAGGACTGAGGAATGGGGGTGAACGGAGCCAGGCAGGAAAGGGCTGGGCATTGTTGGCTTCAGGCTGGTTGCGGGTCTGCCAGGAAAGACTTTTTACCCTGGACAGACGCGTGGACAGAGATAAGTTCGTGGTGAGACCCCTTTCCTCCTCTGCTTGCACTCTTCCTAGCACGGGCCCACCGCTCACTGGTGAGCACTAGGCTACTTCTCCAGCCTGATAATTCAGGATTCCTTCTGTAAGAGCCTTCCCCTTCTATAAGTTCCCCAAACTTACCCCTGGAGCTTTTCATGGCATTGTTCCCTCTTCTTTATTATTAATTTTTTTGCAGTTTTTGGCCAGGGCTGTGTTTGAACCTGCCAACTCCAGCATATGGGGCTGGCCACAGGCTCCGCCCTATTCCCTCTTTCTTATTCTTTTTTTTTTTTTGGTAGAGACAGAGTCTCACTTTATCGCCCTCAGTAGAGTCCTGTGGCATCACACAGCTCACAGCAACCTCCAACTCCTGGGCTTCGGTGATTCTCTTGCCTCAGCCTCCTGAGTAGCTGGGACTACAGGTGCCCGCCACAACACCCAGCTATTTTTCTGTTTTGCAGTTCGGCTGAGGCCTGGTTTGAACCCGCCACCTTCTGTATATGGGGCCAGCACCCTACTCAATGAGCCACAGGCGCCGCCCGAGTTTTCTTTTTAAAAGAAAAATACAGTCAGTCTTTCCAATTTTAAGATTTATTATAAGAATACTGCAGCAATTTAGTGTGGTACTCATATTGGCAGAGGGGCTAGATCATCAATTATTGGAATAGAATAGAAAACCTACTAATAGACCCACATAAATATTTCCAACTAATTTTTGACAAAGGTGTAAAAACAATTCAGTGAAGAAAAAGTAGCCTTTTCAACAAATGGTTCTGGAACAAGCAGACAAAGCAATGAACCTTGACCTCAGTCTCACACCTTATGCAAAAATTGACTCAAAATGGACTTAAATGTAAAATGTAAACCCATAAAACTTTTAGCAAAAGTATAGGAGAAAGTCTCCAGGAAATAGAGGTAGTTGAATAGTTCTTCAATTTGACACAAAAAGCATGATCCATAGAAGATAAATAAACTAGACTTTATCAATATTAAAAATGTATTCTATGTGAAAAACTCTGTTGAGAGGGTGAAAAGACAAGCCAAAACCTAGTTAAAAATATTTTCAAACTACGTTTCTGATAAAGAACTAGTATCTAGAATATATATGGAAATCTCAAAAATTAACAATTAAAAGCCAAATAAATAGTCCAATGAGAAAAATGAACGAAAGACATGAAGAGGCAGCTCTCAAAGTGGTTATACAGATGATAAAGAAGCAAAAGGAAAGATGTTTAACAGAATTAGCTATTATGGAAATGTATGTTCAAATTACAAGGCATGACTATGTACTTCCAAAATAGCTAGAAAATAAGAGTAGTGACAACATCAAATGTTAGCAAGAATATGAGGCAGACTGAACACTCATACACTGCGGGAATGGAAAATGGCACAGCCACTCTGGAAAACAGCATGGCAGTTTCCTAAAAATCTTACCATGCAACTAACATATGACTTGGTATTTTTATTACCGGGTATTTATTCAAGAAAATAAAAATTTATGTTCATGAAAAATCTATGTAAAATTTTCATAGAAACTTTATTTGTAATGTTAGAGTTTTGAAGAAAATGTTTTAAATGGGTGAATGGTTAAACAAGTTGTGGTATCATCCATATCATGGACAAGAAAAGAAGAACAAAATATTGGTAGATGCAACAACCTGGATGAATCTCCAGAGAAATGTTGAGGAAAAAAAAACTCAGGCTTAGAAGCTGACATGCTGTGATTCTATTTCTATAACATTTATGAAAGTACAAATGAAGAATGATTTGGAGGTTGCCATGGAATAATGGGGGTTGGTAGCAGGTAGGTGGGTGTGACGACAATATGGCAACTTGAAGGATCCTTGTAGAAATGGGAACATTCTGTATCTCAGTCAAAGTCAATATCCTGTGATATTGTACTATGGTTTTGCATAATGCTACAACCTCTGTGGGAAACTGGGTTAAGTGTACATAGCATGTTTGTATCATTTCTTACAAGTTCATACAATCAACCATTATCTCAAAAGGGAAAATTTGATTAAAAATAAACTTTTAGGCAACATCTTTACTTCTTCTGAGCCTCTCTATTGTTAATTGTTTTATATCTACTATCTCAGTAGGACTAAATGATGGTGCATATCTATAAGTTTGTTTTACATGGTGTGTTACCTGTCTGACACCCTAGGAGTGTGAGAGAAGGGAACAGAACGGGAAAGGTGGGGAAGGTGGTAAAGAGGAAGGTGGAGGGGATCTTGCTAATAAAATATATCCAGGAAAAATCATGTGCTATTTCTTTATTGGACATAGAAGAATTCTTTTTAGAAAATTAAGTGGGTTTTACTATTTGGGGATATTGTGTTCTCAGACCCATAGTGAAAAATGGAACCATATTGATGGTAATGTATTATGTTATAAGAATCTATGTGTATCTCTTTCTTCCATTAAATTCCTGGAAGGCAGAGACCATCACTTATTTGTTATTGACACTCCCTTCCTACTCTTTTCTTCCTTCTACTTAATGTGGAGGCTTAATCTGGGATTTAATAGGGGAGAGAACAGGTTTCTATATTGATTAGTAACGCAGCATGATGATTGATTACTAACCACAAAAATCCATGACCTGTAACTACCTCTCTAACCTTATTCTACATGACTTCCCTGCATGGGGCTTAATGATTTAGCCAAGCTGAGCTGGGCTGGGGAGTTTTCCTACCACTATGCTTGTCCCTCAGCATTTTCTTTGTTTGGCATTCCCTCCTGTAGCTCCATAGATCCAAATCCTATTGATCTTTCACTGTCCAATCTGAAGGATACCTCTTCCAGGATATCTTCCATGCTGCAAACACTGCCTCATAGTTGGTATCTCTGTCAGTTTTAGCCTTGTAGGAGAGACTGCTGTGGACCCTGCACTGTAGTACTGTAAGACACTCGGGAGCATACCTGTCCTGATGTTTCTAGATCCTCACAGAAACTGGTCCAGAGTGCAACACGTAGCAGCAAATATTCATACATATGAAATGAACAAGGAGGAAAAGCAAAGAAAGGAATTAGAATAACCAAACTAGTATAATGGATGCTCTAAGGATAGCCAAATTAAAAAAAAAAGAAAAAGGCATGGCAGAAAGCTTGAGTAGCTAAAAATAAAGGCTATTTCTATTATCAGAATCACAGTATTGAACATACATGAAGATTTCAGAAGGGATAGTAGGATGGTAGGAAGGGAAGACCTTTGACGGGAAGGTTGGGCTCTACCAACCTTCATCAAGATTTCTGTGCATCTAAAACTAGCATCAGAGAAGCAGCACGTGCAAACCTGAAGGGACAGTGTCACTGGCATTGCAGGGGTAACTGGTTTGGAAAAATAATAATGATGTTAATGACTGCTGAGTTAATTCCTAAAGGTGCTCCCATTATATTTTGGAGTAAAGATCCCAGGATGGGTTTTTGTTATTTGTATAATGGGGGAAAATGAGTTCCCAAAATGCTAAAGATCACATATTCAACCCCCTTGTCCATGAGAGGACAAAAAAATGTAGATCAAAGTTAATTTAATGAATAAATGCCATCTGATCCCTGCCCCCCCCCAAAGAGGAAGCTAAAGGAAACCAGAGAATGGGTCACAATATATAGCAGACAATGTTAAGATGTTGCAAGGCTGATTTTACATGGCATTGGTAGAGATTAGGCAGCTCACCACAGGCAGTTTCACTGTAAATCATGTAACAGACCTTGTAGAAATGCCAAGATAGTAGAAGTCTGCTTAAAACACAGAGCTCCAAGAAATGCTTGACTTGAAACATTGTTTACTTTCTTCATTAGGAGCTAAAGAGAAGCAAGCACAAGGCAGCGGGTAGCAATTACCTAATATCTTTGCAGAAAGAGAGATTTTTCAAAATGTGCTTTTCTCTCTAATCCTTGAGGGGAAATGAGGTTTATTTATGGTGTCAGAAGAGAACAAGGCATTAACAGTAAAAGATTTTATATGACTTCATGTTTTTAGGTAAGTCATTTGTTTACAAATCCGACTCAATCAAACCCAAAGGTATTTAATATATTCCAGATTTGAATGTCACCTGATTTTTCACCTAAATTTCAGACTAGAGGAAATATTTATAATAGAGTGCATACATTGATGTAAGAAGATATAGATTATAAGTATTTCCTTACCAAGATGAAAATCTTAGAGTTAGACCATCCTATAGTCCAGGGAAAGAATGGAATAATTAAACACATTACTTCCATCCCTAGCTTTAACTAAGATTTTATGATAGTGAAGCTGTCTAAAGTTACCTGTTTTGTTTGATAATTCAGGATAACAATCATTTAACCAAGAAATAATTATTTAAACAAGGCAACCAGACTGAAGTATAGCTATATGAAAATAATTATGGTTAATTTTCTTCCCTTTCATTTGCTTATTGATTCCTAATGAGAATCTGTACCTTAAAATGATATTTGGTATTTGGACAAAACCATTTTATAAATATGTTTGCATACTTTATTTTATTTGACCCTCTTACAATAATCTTGTGATTCAAGAAAAGATTATTATTTTTGTTTTACCCAAGAACAAATGAAGATTCAAGACAAACAAAAACCAAATAAATCCCCAACCCTTCAAAACCGCTAAACAAATAATATGGTATATTTTAGAGCCAGAAGGAATGTCATGAGATTGTGTCTGTGCTTAGCAATGTGGCTGATTTGAACTTTTGGTCTAGTTGCCTGACTGTAAGCTGCATGGCATTACTCTCCTATTTTGCAGATCTGAAGTCTGGCAGGTTTGTTCCTTGGCCAAGTTCACATGGCCTGAACCATTTGGTGGCAGCACGCACACTGGCAGTGGGGTGGGAGAGCTGCTTCCAGGTTTACTGTGCATCAGCTAAAGCCTGGTTCCAGAATATCCAGACTCACTTGTGCACCTCAACTTCCACCCTAGGTTAGATGAAACCACATCAGATCATTCAAGTTCAAGTTTGATATAACAAAATTATGAGTTATTTGTTAGTTGCCAGGGACCCCCAGGTTGAAGGTCTCATAACTTGAATGTGCCCAGATGAATGAAGAATGTAACCACAAATGGAGCCGAAGTGCTTGGACTGGCAATTGGGGACAGAGTTATGAAGTGGACACCACATGGCAGGGTCCAGAATCCAATCAGATTGAATCCGGGCACCAGCACATCACAAGATGCAATCAAATCACACCCCATTACCCTCTGACTGTAAAACCTGCTCCAACTGCCAGCTTAGGGAGACAGATTAGAGCCCAACTACTGTCTCCTTGTTTTCTACAGCTGACGGTAAATGTTTTTCAGTCAAAAAAAAAAACTGGTGCTTTGGTGTTTGACTTTCTGTATCACACAGGCAGATGAACCTAGTTCTGCTCAGTTCAATAGGATATGAAATGAAGCATCTTGAGCTTAAAGGCAAGCAAGAATGACCTCAGTTATCAAAAAAGTGGTGAAATGTCATGCTTAGGGGAATGCAATAACCAAAGAAAATGGCAAAGCTTTGCAGGAAATCCCACAGCAGGTGAGCCACTGGGTAACTCATTCATTAAACAGTGGGCTTTGTTATTAACACCAGCACCTTGACTAAAAATTCGTACAGTGCTAATGAAGCTACCACAACTCCAAGATAGCAGAGACTTAACATAGAGTCTCCTAGGGAACACCTGGCACAAGCAGCTATTCTTCTGTAAAGAAAAGTATGTTCTTCTGGAAGCTTCTCAAGCCAAAGTTTCTTTCTTTGGAAATAGGGCACCCAAGAGAACAGATTTCTTCAGTAGATTCGAATCTTATCTTTACATCAGAATCATCTGGTGAGAATTGCATTTGGGGTTTCTTCCTATCATCATAATTGTAGCAAGAACGTTGGAGGGTACACAACTTGAGTATCCCTTCTCCAGAATACTTGGGACAAGAAGTACTTCAGATTTTGTTTATATTTTTCTTCAGATTTTGGAATATTTGTGTTATACTTATCAATCAAGCATACCAAATTCAGAAATCCAAAGGCCAAAATGCTCCAATATATATATCCTTTGAGTATCTTGCCAACACTCAAAATCATTTGGATTTTAAAATATTTCTGATTCCAGACTTTGGATTGGCGATGCTCAACTTACACTTTATGCTTAGCTGCTCCATCCTGAGTGTCCTTCTCAAATTCCTGATCTATACCTTTGGGAATCATTGAACTGAGAGATTTCCTGGGACTTGTAGTTAGCTGCATTGGTAGGTTTCCTGCTATTCCTGTATTCTGGTTACATACATATTGTTTTAATTAATAAAAGGAGTGACTAATTTATAAGGCTATCACTTTGTGCTCTGTTCATATCTTAGCTACAAAAAGGTAAAACTGGGACTTTGTGTTCTCTTGGCTCAAAGACCCAAGAAGTTACTTGATGACCACTCTGAAGGGATTATGCTAAATGTGTTCAAAGAAGGAATGAAGCATGCTTGGAGGGGAGAGATGGATGTGGACAACTTGGAGAACTAGCAAATATTCCCAAATCTGAGAATGGGTGTGAAAAGCCCAGACGTGAAAGCCCACCTAGACTCTGGATGCCTGAGCTCCCAGCAAAGGTAAAAGCGTATGTGTTAGCGTTGCACGGAAATATGAAGTCTCCTGTCATCATGAGCCAACTGGCTTTGCACCTTATGCATGTTTGCAGTGAGCAGTGTAGACCAAAGATGGCCCTCTTCAACTGTTAGTTAGGACCGGTGAAAGTCCCGTGATACCTGCGAATGATCCTGGGGAGAGTGGGAGGGAACATTCATTAATAGTAACTGAAATTGAGTTTCTTGCCAATTTGGTGGCATCTGGAGCAGGTTAAATTTGATTTAGGAATATATAAGAAACATGACATTAAGTCTATCTATCACCATAATGAAAAGATAGTAAAAATAACAAAGCCTGCATAGTCCTTAAAGTTTATACCAAACACTCACACCTGCTCTCTCTTTTTTAATAACACTGTTAGGTGTTTAATGTTGTGGTTATGTTCATTTTGTAAGTGATTGTCACAAGATCCCAGGGTTTTAACTGGCAATGGGACTCTAGTTGTTGCTACTCTTCTGATGGGATCCCATACTTCAGGTCTGAGCTGCCATATTCCTCTTATTCCCTATTTGAAATTGAGGCAATCATTTAATAAATATTCCCCAAGGAACTACAACACACTGGGCACTGCACAAGCATGGGAATGCAACACTCAGTAAGACATAATCCCCGCCTTCAAGGGATTTTTATCCCTGCAGAGAAGAACTGGGCTTAGGGTGGACATGGAGTGGGGACATGGGAGACAGGAAACTAGATTTTAAGCAAATGTGCCCAGAATTTTGATTTCAGAAGCTGGGAAGAATGATTATAGGAGTTTCACTTTTTAATTTCTTTTTAAATCACAGAAGTGTTGAATTATTAGCTGATAAACTCATTCTGCAAATATTCCTAAGTAGCATGCTCTGTATGGTGCTGGGGACAAAATGGATGTGGTTTCTATCCACATGCAATTTACATTCTGATTGGAAAGAGATAGATGATTCACATACTAGAAACAAACATAAAATTAATTATGAATTGTGAGGATGATGTGCCATGAAGAAAATAAATAGGTTCCCAGGTTAGGAAGAAATGTGTGTTAAGCAGTCAGAAGTAAATGATGAACTAAAGACTCTTTTTTTATCCTTACCTCCAATCCTTATTCCTTCACATCCTTCCTTCACATCCTTATTCTAAAAAAAAAAATGCATGCGAATATATGACCTTTTCTTTTATACAAATAAAGAATTATACTATACACATTACTTTGTGACCTGCTTTTTAAAAATTTACTATGTTACAGATACCTTTCCATGATGATACAATTAGATCTGATTCTTTCTTTCAAGTTGCTGCATAGTACTCTATAGTATGGGTGTTCTGTTGAACTCGTCCATGGTTTGATGGTCGTTCAGGTTGTTCTAGTTCTTCTGCTGTTGCAAGCAATGTTACAATAACCATTCTTACACTGATGTCCTTATAGATTCCTTTTTGTCATTGAGTAGGGTCTATAGTGGAATGGCTGGCTGGTTCTAAAGGTTCATTCTTCGTTTAATTTTAATAGATACTGCCAGAGTACTCTTCATAAAGGTTGTTGCAATAGATGAGAGTGCAAAAGTTCACATGGTCTCTCTTTCTTTGATGTTTACCATCTTTTTATTAATTATTTTTGTCCATGGTATAAGTATAAGAATAGGATCTTATTGTTCTATTAATTTGTGTTTACTAGATGACTAGAACTCAAGAAGCTTTTTGTAGCCTTATTAGTTATGAGTGAATTATCTGTTTATAGCCTTTGCCTATTTTTCTATTGTAATCTCTGCAATTTACAGATAGATACTCCATATGGGTTAGGCATATTAACTCTTCATCATGTGTGCTGCTTATATTTCCTCCCATTTATTATTTGACTTTTGACTTTGTTTTTGGCATTACCCAGGAGTTTTAAGCAAGGGTTAAAACTTGCTTAGCCAGGTTATTTTTGCATTTACACAGGTTTATTCTGTGTATGCACATGAACATGAAGGATTGAGGAGAAGGAACAAGATTGACAGCAGGGCAACTATTAGGGATGTGTAGGAGATTATGCTATTTCAGAAAATGAATGGTGAGGGACTGAATTAAGTCAGCAGCAGTGGGAAATAAGAAGGACAAATAGATTTGAGACTATGAGGAAGCAAAGTTTATTCAATGTTGTGGCTAATTGGATGGAGATTGCAGGGGACTTTAAGGTTGACCTTCACATTACTGATGCAAGTTAGTAGGAAGGTGTTGGTGGCATCCCTTAGAAAACATGGAGGTATAAAGTTTGGGTTTGAATAGGAGTGTGGGGTGTCTAAGGGAAATGCAAGTGGAGATGTTCAATAGTCTGTTGGCGCTTGGGGTCTAGTGCACAGGAGGATGGATGGGCTGAGGAGCATGTGAGAGGACTTGGCAGCACACAGGTGGTGATAGATTGAAGATAGCTGCGAAAGAGGCTGCTCTGAGGAAATAGGGTTTCTGACAGATGCAGAAGTCTAAAGAGGATGGCCATGGGCAGCCACATTTGTAGGGTTCACCAAGACAAGGAGCTGGGAATAAAGATTCTCTCTTGGCTTGAGACCCCAGGAGCCAGTCTGCATTCACCTGCAAAAGGGGACCCTCAACGGGCTGCCTTTTGCCCTGGGGTAGAGGTCTCCAGTCTGAAGAGAGGACTGTGATGGGAGTCACACCTCCACTTTCTGCAGGAAATTCCTTCTTTCTCCTCTTTGCCTACTTCAGCCTTGGTAGGATCCAGGGCTCTTCCTGATTTTTCTCCCATTGAAGGCTGTAGGCCTGAAGACTCACTGTGGCCACTTCTTTGCTTCTCCCTGGTGTCCAGCCAAGACATACCCCACTGTCTGTGTCCCTCTGCTTTTATATTCTCCAGGGGGTCAGGTCTGTGTGACCTCCATTGTAGAGCTCAATTTACCACCTCAGTGAGAGGTGGTGGAATCTTTCACTAGCTCACTACAGCTTAATTTATGCCAAGGAAGCGAAATGAATTCTTCTTAATGAAGTTCCAGTGAATGAGCTCACCCTACATTTGGTTTTTGATTTAAAAGACCACTCCAAGATCTTGTCTTTCCTCCAAATACCATTAAACTGACTCTTGCCCATATGGAAATATTTGTTGTGTAAACTAGATTGATATTCAACAGTTTTTAAAATTACATATACCCAATTTTTGTCTGTTGGGATGAAAGGAGTTCCAGCTAACACAGAAAGAGAAAACAGCAGTGTTTGTCTCTGTTGATAGTGACACAGGTTTACGGAAGGACTTATGAATGTAGACATGATCTAAGAAGCCAACGTTTATGGAAGAACAACACACACTATGTAAAACACCTGGTCCCTTAAACAGGAACCTGATACTTTCTCATTTATCCAAATGTGACTTGGCAATTAACTCATAGTCTCTGGCTCAGTGGCTATTTGTCTCTTCACTTTGATGCAATATAAATTTGGCACAAATATAGGACCATCCAGAGTTAAAAACTGCCATGGTCAGTGAGTCATAGTCATTGAATGTTATGGTTGGAAGGGGCTTTAGAGACCATCTAGGCCAACCCACTCATTTCAGATGAGGAAACTGAGAGCAGAAACTTGTCTACAATCAGATGAGTAACTGTTATGACTGTAAGAATCTTGGGTTTCTCCAATCTCCAGTCCTGTGAAGTTAATATAGAATCATACTGTTACCCAATGGTAGTCTGGAAGAAGTGGCTTGTGGTGAGGGGTGGCTATGGACCTGTTCTTCACTTACCAACACCCCATCCCCCAATATCTCCAAATAAACATTTGGTTGCTTTGGTTTCATTGTTCCCTCTAAAATTCATGTTGAAATTTAATTGCCATGGTGATGGTATTAAGACATAGGACCATTAAGAGGTGACTAGGTCATGATGAATTAATGTTATTGCAGGAAAGGGTTTCTTATCCAAAAAATAGGTTGTCAAAAAGAGCCAGTGGGTCCTCTCTTACTCTCATATGTGCTTTTTTTTTTTTTTTTCTGAGACAGAATCTCAAGCTGTCACCCTTACAGAGTAGAGGGCTATAGCAACACATCTCACAGCAACCTCATACTCTTGGGCATAAGTGATTCTCTTGCCTCAGCCTCCCAAGTAGCTGGGACTACAGGTGCCCAGCTATTTTTAAGTTGTAGTTGCCATTGTTGTTTGGTGGGCCCAGGGTGGATTTGAACCCACCAGCTCCAGTGTATGTGGCTGGCACTCTAGCTGCTTGATCTACAGGTGCAGAGCCTCATGTGTGTTCTTTTGCCCTTCTGTCTTCTACCATGGGATCACACCAGGAAGAAGGCCTTTGCCAGATGCAGCCCTCATAGATCTTGAACTTCATAGCTTCTGAAAGCATATGAAATAGATTTTTGTTTGTTTATAAAACACCAAGCCCAGGTATACTGTTAGGGCCACACAAAATAAATAGACAAAGACACAAGCAAAACTCTTCTCTTGCTCAGCAAACTCAGCCCTACGGAAGGCCATTGACTTCCCCTCCAAGAAGGTGGCCACCACTAAGCTCTCACATGCAGAAATTTTGAACCCCACTGACTTTGGCCATCAGGGTTTAAATGATGAATCTGGGAGCAATATGAAGGGTAAATCAGCAGCAAAGAGAAATATGAGGAAATTGGGAAGCTATGATAATATACCAGACATTAATTAATACAAAAATGCTATCAGACACTGGGCTATCCATGGTTCATCCCCACTTTTCTCAACTCCTTTTTACACTTGGCTTCAGTGATGGATCTGGAATATTTAACACCCAGAAGGGGATTTTGGCTTCAGTGATGAATTTTGTATATTTAATACTCAGAGGGCGATTGTTATTAAAAAATCCCTCCCTCTTGGCTCAGCACCCATGGCACAGTGGTTATAGCGCCAGCCACATACACTGAGGGTGGCGGGTTTGAACCTGGCCCAGGCCAGCTAAACAACAATGACAACTGCAACAAAAAGTAGCCAGGCACTGTGATGGGTGCCTGTAGTCCCAGCTACTTGGGAGTATGAGGCAAGAGAATTGCTTAAACCCAAGAGTTGGAGGTTCCTGTGAGCTGTGATGCCATAGCACTCTACTGAGGGTGACATAGTGAGATTCTGTTCCAGAAAAAAAAAATCACTCCCTCTCTACTGAACTTATTGATAAGCTAAATAATAATGATAATGGTGAGAAAAAATGGGAAAATTTTATTTTGTTGATGTTTATATATGTAATAATTATACTAGTATACAATAAAATAATATAGTACAAAGAAGAAAATGTAATAGATTAAACTCTTAAATTATATTAAGTATATGCTTTCAGGAAAGGGGAGAAGTCCTTATACTTATGTCACTTTGAAATTATAATGAATAATGAATAATAATACAAGTATTAAAATTTCTGTTTTTGATCCTTAACTTCTAAATATTTGTCAATGACAGATTTATCTTTTCTGCACATTCACATTCAATAGATAGGATAGCCAGAATTATCAACCTGTCCTTACTCATATTTGATGGGGAAAAAACCCTTTCTTTCTTTTTTTTTCTTTTGCAGAGACAGAGTCTCACTTTATCACTCTTGGTAGAGTGCCATGGCGTCACAGCTCACCGCAACCTCCAACTCCTGGGCTTAGGTGATTCTCTTGCCTCAGCCTCCTGAGTAGCTGGGACTACAAGTGCCCGCCAAAATGCCTGGCTATTTTTTGTTGCAGTTCGGCCAAGGCCAGGTTTGAACCCATCATCCTCAGTATATGGGGCCAGTGCCCTACTCACTGAGCCACAGGTGCCGCCCAGAAGAAAATCTTTCTATTAATTTTAATTTTTTTTATGTGAGGCATCAGATGTATAGTTAGGGAAAGTCTCACACATAAGAATAAGACATTCATAAAAATCTCAGTCATGATATTATAGAAATTGCAATACTGTTTATGTCTTTTTCCTCCCACATTTCTGGTGGCCTTCAGATTCTCTCTCAGCAGAAGCATTGTCATTAAGATACTTTCATTAGAAAATTCATCAGAAATCTCTGTTATTTCTGGTAAGAATTTCCAAAATTTTAATTCTTCAAAAAATCATTTATAAACAGCTGAATGATTACTTTTTGATTCATGATTTTAGAATTAGGACTCAGGTCTTGGTGAAAACTATGGAGGGATTCAGATACTACCTTTTAGAGGTTTTTGGCAATGGAAGACCAGCATCTTTTGTGATTTATTCTGGTATTTTTCAAAGTTAGATTCCATTTTCCAGGAAATGTTCATGTCCTTACATTGTGCTGCTGCATGGTTAATGGCCTTCTCCACAATCTACGTGAGCTGAACTAAAGGATCAGTTTCAAAGCTTGATGTCTATTATACTTTCTGGTATAATAAGACAGATTCTGGTTGTTTGAAAATATTTTTGCATCTGATTAATCCCATTGAAAGCTTCAGTCCAGGGAAAAAGATAACAAGAAAAGAAACAAATTTTATCAAGGAAAGAAGAAAATTTGAGCTGATCGTCTTGTGCCACCTTTTATTTTGAATAAGGCCTCATTTGATCTAACTTTGCAAAATTTGTCATTACTGTGGGCACAGCTTCATCTTGCCCATTATATCTACATTCTGCAGCCTTTTCCAATAAGAGGTGATGCTGAAGTGAATTGTTTTTCCCCAAAGTTCCAGAGAAGTAAAAAGTTTAGGTGGTCACACAGGATGCCAAAGGAAAGTATTTAGTTTAATACATTTCTTGCCTCTACTCTTAATTGTTTATTTTGATTCTACTGCATAAATACAGGAATATGTAGAACCACAGGGTTGGAGAGTTGGAATGTGCCCAAAGCAAGCTTAAAAATCTCTGAATTATTACTAATTTACTTTCAAAAGAAATATGTGTAGCTGAATCTGTATGTATTGAGGGCTGACTGTAGACCTGCCATATCTCCCATCTGAATTAAAATTCATGCATAATATAATATTGAATAATAAGTGAAAATGTACTAATTTGAGGCTTGCATATTAATGTCAAAATTCAACAGAAACTGCAATAATTGTTTAGAACTTAGACCAACAGAGGAGTATTTATTTATTTATTTATTTATTGAGACAGAGTCTAACTCTGTTACCCTTGGTAGAGTGCCGTGACGTCACAGCTCACAGAAACCTCCAACTCTTGGGCTTAAGCAGTTCTCTTGCCTCAGCCTCCCAAGTAGCTAGGACTACAGGCACCTGCCACAATGCCTGGCTATTTTTTTGTTGCAGTTGCCAGTGCTGTTTTAGTTGGCTGGGGCTGGGTTCGAAACCGCCACCCTCTGTATAGGAGGCTGGCACCTCACCTCTTGAGCCACAGGTGCCACCTGGAAGAGTTTGTTTTAAGGAAACAGTAGCTTTTCATTACCATTGTTTAGAATTACCAGCACATGATGATAATAAAAGTCGGATCAATTATTTAGTTTTTATTACCGTTTTTACATTCTCTACAGAAATGGGTAGAGTACACTCACTTCTCCAGATGCTTTGCATTGTCTTTTTTAATTCTGGAAGGTTCCTGTGTGTGTATATAACATCTGGATGCTTTTGTCTTCCTATTTCCGTTCCTACCTTGCTTTTCAGATATCATCCTTACCCCATTTCTTTGACTTCCCATGAAGGCATTCTGAGAAAGGAGAAAGAATATCCAAGTTGTCATAGCAGATAAGGAAATCACTCCACACCATCTTCCACCCTGTCCATTGCTCATCTTCCTAACAACTAAAGAAGATGATAGGATTAAGCAGGTAAATATGAGGCCTACAAATTGAGTAAGTGCTCCACAAACGATTGCCATTACTTAGAGATAATCTGAAGGAGAGTCAGGCCATCTGTTTGTGGCCGGTCCTTGAAACGATGACATTAATGTTAGAGCCTTCCTTATATCTTCTTCTCATATGACTCTTTTGAGAGTTTGAAGACTTTAGCAGAAGTTACTTTCTCCACCACGCCTAAGGAATCATAAGATTCTGTATAGGAGTATGGGGCATTTTGGATGGGAAATATTGCAGGTCTACACATTAGACCTTCTCATTCTGGTGATGGTGTCATCTCTGGAATGGACATCCTATTGAAAGCTTCAGTCAGAAAAACTAAGATTACCAAGGTTTCTTTTCAGAGACCTTTATCACCAACATATAGTCACAGAACCCAACGTGAAAATGGGGACTTGTGCTTCTTTCTGCTTTGTCCTGGCAGAGGAGCATCACATCAACGGAAGTAATAAAATCATGCACACCAAAGAGGAATGCCTAATGGTTATAGGGGCTTTTACTCATTTGGAAAAAATGAGGTAAAATTTACATAAAAAGAGAATATAGATATTGCTGATTATTTCTGTAAGTTTTGATAGTTCCATATACCCATTTTATTATTTAAAACAAGATAGCTAATATTGATGTCAAGGAAGAAAGTTCCTTTATTATTTGTTCATTTTAAAACTTGGGTTTATGTGTTTAGACCTCAGCTACTGTATGAGAGGTCTAGGGGAGAAGAAGATGGTGGAATGAGCTAGTCAGGGTAGGGTAGCGGTGTGGTATGATATCTTGGCCCACAGAAAAGTGCTGGGATTTTCTGATAGGTGGATCCATGAATGACCTTTAAACTCAAAGGGAAGAGTTTACTTCAAACCCCACCCCTCCAACATCAAACCAAAACAAAAAACTCAGCTAAACTAGAAAGATTAAGAAAGAAAAATGTCATTATAATTAGGTGCAGTATTTTCATTGATGTGAAAGAAATATCCTCATGCTCTCTTGCCGGAATAGGTAGTTTGAGGCCAGGCACAGTGTGGCATATGCCTGTAATCTCAGCTCTCTGGAAGCCTGAGGCAAGTGGATCATGTGCACTAAGAGTTTGAACAAGATCAAGACCCTGTCTCTACTCAAAAATAGCATTGAGGCGGGCATCTGTAGTCCCAGCTACTTGGGAGGTTGAGGCAGGAGGATCTCTTGAGTCCAAGAGTTTGCTGTGAGGTATGATGATGCCGTAGCACTTTGCCTTAAGTGAGTCTCTTATTAAAAAAAAAAAAAGAATATATAGTTTGAACTCTGAGTCTTGCATATTATTTAAAGACATAAAGAAGCAGTATGTAAATACCACTCCATCTTTATCACCTACTTGTTTGTACACCTCTTGACCTGAGTTCCAGGAGGCAAGTGTTTGGGGGCTGCTAACGGACCAGTGAAGCAGATGTGGCTTTTGAGAAGAGCTAGGACTCCTTTGATAATAGTCATTACCCATCAAGAAGCTAACAATCTCAGAACATTTCTAATCCACACTGATTCTGATAAATCCCTGTTACAAACTAACTCATGAGATACTTGATTCAAAGGAAAACCAGACCCTGCTGCTTGTCATGTACCAGTGAACTCTTGCTCAGCACCTTCTCTTTTCATGTCTTATTTTTTATGTTTGACTATGTTGATGTTATACAGCTGTGAAATTGTGTAATCTGCATTTATGTAATCCTTTTTACTTGAATCTGAACTAAGAGGATACTCTGTTTCGCCAAAAATTCTCAGCTAACTTAAATGCAATGAAATAACACCACACTATTAACACCTTATGTGCTGTGAGAAACTTCATGTTTAGCAGTCTGAAGTTTCAGTCTACAGTGTTGGAGTCTTGTGTATGTGTGCACGTATGTACAGCACCTCGCCATTTATTTTGAAGAGGGTGCTTACTTGAGAATTCAGCAATCACTTAGATTTATACTGAATTATTTAGGAGAAAATCCAGTGTGAGCAAGATAAGCTGTTTCTCTGGTTCATCAAAGAAATAACCAAGGAAATTCTGAGCGGGCAAGTTACAGTGGATTAAAAGGGCTGGTAAAAACATCTGGACTAGAGGATATTTCTTATGATGGCCTTGTTTTAATTCGAAGTTAATGAAAGTAGTTTCAAAAATCTGGAAATAATTGTTCTCAAAGGGAAGAGCAAACTCAGGGTTGGGTTTCTACCGAAGGTATCATGCCTAGAGAATTCCCTATTGTGGCAGATGCATCAAGGTCCAAGTTTAACAAAGAAGCTAGAGAAAGTGGACAGGGAGTCTGGCACAATGTGCCCCTCATCCTGGGAACAACTTGCAACCATCCAGATTTTACCCTCTTATTGGAATGGAAGAGAAATACTGCATTGACTCCAAGGTCAGCCACCTGGGACAGGCAAGATGTATGTGATTATGTGAGTGCTAAAGATGGAAGAAACTGGTGTGTAATATGATTGCACGAGAACCCATTTTTCCCCAAATGAAAAGAAGTCCACGTTATCCTCTCTCCTTTGACATGGAGAATGATGATTTTTGCAGGTCATACAGAGAATAAGTATGGAGACCAGCTGGAAGCAGCATCATGAGACCAAGGCAGGGCAGTTACTGCTCTGATGTTAATAGTGTTAGATTTTTAGATGACTTTGCAAGTTGAGTTTGTATTGTTTATGAATCTTCATTTCTCTGCGTGCTTTTTCTGCAATTAGAGGGTTCTAACGCCAGATGGCACCTTTGTTTTAAGGTCTGAAATTGGATTTCTCACCCAACTGTACTAGTGTATATATGAGGTATATGTGTATAACCATAAATATATTTATAAATGTTTAGTATGTGCATATTTACATGTGGATATGCACATATGATGTGTGTGTGTATATTTCATATATATATATATATGTACATGATGGCTTTACAAAAATTTTAACATGGTGGTGAAAGCACATGGACTCTGGATCTTGCCTGTCTGGAATCAAAGCCCAACTGCTACATATTAGACTTGATAATTTTGAAATTTATGTAACCTGCCTACACCCATGTTCTTTTATTTGTAAAATGAGTTTAATAATAGAGCCTATTTTATAGGATTGATGTGAGTATTAAATGAGTTAATATATTTAAACGTTTCACCTAGTGCCTGGCATATGATACCTATATAACTTTAAATTCACATAATTTATTTAAAAGTTGGTCTGTGATTGTCCTCTGAACAATAATTCTACATCTTCTCTGGTGTATGGTGACCTTATGGTGTGTGAGAGGTATTAAAATCACCCACAAATGCAAGTGAGGGCTCTGATTGGTACCATCTAGTCATGAAGATCTCTTTTGCCCTACTGACAGTTTCAGATAATCCAGACATAATTCATGCTATTTTCCTGAACACTGGAATTTATGCAGATGAAGGAAGGGGTGTTGACCTTGGTAAGACCAACATAGTGTGTGTGGAGGTTTTCTAGAGCTTTGGGAAAATAAGGCACTCCCTAAATGGCTGCAGGTTTTGTGATCACAAAGGTAAACTGAAGGTAAACTGAAGACGTTGATTTCACAGAAGGAATAATAGCCTAAAAGAATCCAGGTCTTGACAACATTATGGAGCTGTTTTTGGCAGGACAAGTTCTCAGATGGATAGAGTCCTCCTTGATACAAGATAAAAAATACGTATCTTTATTAAAATCCCCAAACAAGGCCAATATTAGAGATTATTATTCCTATAAGATGTCATCTGAAAGTAGAAAAAAACACAAAATTTCAAAAATGTAGAGTCTTGTCACCACATAGGCCCCTTCTTACTAATCCTTAGCTGTAGTTTACAGCATGTGGTTTTTCCCTCCTTTTTCTTCAGAGGTTTAGAAAACATGACTTGTTTCTTTGAGCTCACCTGTATAATTCTGTGCCCAAATATTGATGCTTATTTGTAACACAGATCTGTGGATGAGTTTACAGTTAAATTCTCTGCTGCTTTAGCCTCCTTCTAGTCCTGGCTTGTTTTTTAGCCCTTCCTTTTCTTGGCCAGAATAAATGTCGGGAAGAGTGAGGAAATGAAGAACAATATAGTTTAGTGTAGTGTTAGTGTAGTTTTCTCTAAACTAGAAAATGAATTCTACTAGCTAATGGTTGTTATGTCAGAAACAGAACCAAGCCATAAAGGGTTGGTACTCAAAGCAGTTTGGAAAAAAATGAGTTTAATAAAAGTAATTCTGTTTTATTTAATAGCAGTGCATTTCAGACATTTAAAATGCAAAACATTTTATTAGTTTAATAAATGTGATTATAAAACAAAGCAACACTGACATCTCACTGGCTTAATATAGTAAGGTGTATTTCTGGCTCATGACATGGTCCAAGGGGAAGTTTCTTGCTTTGGAGGCAGCATCTAAGAGGTAATTTATAAAATCAAGCTCCATTCATTGGAATTCCCTCATCTTCAATGTGTGGCATCACATCCTGCAGAGAGATGGAAGGGACAAACAGCAGGAAGGATGATACCTGGAAGGTTTTACAAGCCACACCAGAAAGTGACACATCTGACCTCCACCCAGAAGTCACATCCCATTGATCAGAAGTCAGTCATGTGCCCACACCTATTGTGATGGATGCTGAGAAATGTGATCTGGATACAGGAGGAGGAGGATAAGGAAATAGATCTTAGTGAAATCTATTGTGTTGTAGTATTAGTGAATCTATTGTATTTGTTATATTAGTACATTTTATACTATGTATAAAGGAAATTCCTAAGGCTGGGTAATTTATAAAGAAAAGTGGTTTATTTGGCTTATTGTTCTATAGCTGTACAAGAATTATGTTGTCAGCATCTGGTAACATAATTAGGTTTCGGGGAGCTTCTAATCAAGGTAGAAGGTGAAGGGGGAGCAGGAGTATCATGTATGAGAGTGAGGGCAAGAGAGGAGGTGGTGCCAGGCTTTTTCTGATCCTGTGTTGGAAGATGTCCAACAAGATTTTTTTTTGGTTGCATTTGTTTGCCCACTCTACTGGAGAAAAAGTGCAGACACACCTTTCTTACAGGAGAAATTCCATTACTTAGCTTGTGAGCAATGTGAGATATAGAAATTAAGACAGAGGGGAAGACCATCATCTTCTGACACTGACAAGAGACTTAATGAGAAGATGCATTTTATATTGCAAAATGAAAACAAGTCAACAAAAGACTGCATGGTTTACAGCAGAAGAAATGAGAAAGGTGGAAGGAGAGAAACCATTTTCCACTGTGTGACATGCAAGAGGAAACGTGGACTTGATCCTGGAGATTGCTTCAAAAAAATTATAAACGAAAATAAACAATAAACAAAAACACTTTAATTATTTTATGTAACCTAAAATACATGACATAATCATCAATTGAGTTCATATTTATGTTTTTCTCTTTTAAACCTATAGGATTATTACAAGTAATCCACCTATCTCTTTTTTACCCCAAATGAAGAGTTGGAGAGTATGCAGGTGGCAGAAAAATTGGATTGGAAGGATATTCTAACAACCAGCATTCTTGTGAATGAATAAAAACCCACTCATTATTGTGGAGAGGGCATCACGCCACTCATGAGGGATCTACCCCCCACAACACAAACACCTGCCTCTAGGCCCTCTCTCCAACCCTGGGGACCAAATTTCAACATGAGATTTGGAGGGGCCAAACATCCAAACCCTATCGGTTGTCCATCGTTCTAACAGGCATCCATTCAAGTATTCCATGGAGCACTCTTTAAGATATATTTACATTTCTTCCCTTGTATCCTACGCTCAAATTGTTGCATTTGCATTATCTGCCTTCCAACCTTGCTACAGAAATAGAAAAAGAAATGCTACTGTTAGAGACATCTGTGGAAAATGACTTTGCGGATCATATTTTCAAATTCCCAAATGGTTTGTTTTCTTAGCCACTAACATTTAATTGTCTGTTTGAGAAGATCTTAGTTTGCTTTTTTCTATGTACGTGCCTAGCTCTTGGCAGCAGAGTTTGGCCCTCACTATCAACTTTTTCCCCATACAACTATTACCCCATGTTAAAACTCCCTTTAGAAAGAGACTGTAGGGCTTCCCAATGCCTTTGCAACAGTTGCCTTTCCTGTCTACCAGTTCCCTTCCACACCTCCTGGTACTCTTCTGAGTCCCTTAGTACCTTCTTTCCTCTTCCAGACACTTCTCCCTCTGCTAGCACTTCACTTCTCATTCCCAGCATGATTAGTTAAATCTTTATTCACCCTTTCTTCCATTAAAAACCCATCACCATGAAGACAGATATGGAAATCTTCATGTATTGTTCCACTTTGGAGTGGGAAGAGGAGGAGAATCAACTTCCAGTGGTGGAATTTCATATATAAGCAATAGATGTTGGGGAGATGTTTTGGGCAGGACAGCCTTACTGGTATGTTCAGAACATACAGCTTGGGTATCTTTCTCTCAGGTATGTTAGTGAGGTTAGTCCTGGCCAAAGGTCCCGGCTATTTCTTCTAGGGAAAGCACAGCAACTTTTGAGTTTGGCCCTCATACCATTTTTCTGCACATATTGATTTTATTACAGGAGGGCAGGATTTTCTTCCTAGGCAAGTTTATGAGATGTCACTTCCCATTACAACGATTACAAGAAATTTAACAAGTTTAATTTCCTTACCTGCTTTATTCCACTTTAACCTCAAACCTAATTTGTCAAAATATAAGAGTACTCTTAGATTATTACCCTAAATGAAAACATGACCGCAAATTTGCTCTTCTTTTTTCAACCCATCTATTCTAGATATTCTGATTTATTTGTACCTGAACATTTGGGACATAACAGGAAATGAACTATTTCACATGTGTAATGAATCTCTATCAAAGCTTCCTATTATCATTAAAAATAAATATTTTGGCAAATAAGCATTAGATTTTACATTGTAAAGGAAAAGCTTGCTTGTCATTCTACAGACTCTATTTCAGTGGAGGAAGCTATTTTTTGGAAGTGTGCTTCCTACGGAAGGTGGCATTTTATTAATTTGCTCCAGAAATTTTGCCAAGATAAATTACAAAAGTGAGGTCATAAATTTTGGGGCACCAACATCTTACAAAAAGTTTTTGCCTTAAAAAAACTGAAAAAGAATTTTGATTTTATGATGGGCATGAAATCTGGTGGAAAATTTGTAGGAATTTAAAAAAATCTCTAGTATCTGGTACTATATATATTCGTTTATTTGAAAGAAATTTAAATTTCTAATCAAATTCAAGATAATTGATTTATAGCAAACAATTTTTTGAAAGACCAAGTCATATTTAACTTATATTGATTTATAAAAATTAAAGGTTATATGGTAGTAGATGGCAATTCATTATATGCATTTTTCTCTTTCTTACTATTGTAAGAGTTGTTCATTTTTAAATATAAAATTTTGGTGCATTGCAAAAATAAAAAGAACAATTTTTTTCCATTTATTTCATGGACAATAAAGTTTCAAACCCAGAAGTGATTATCCCTGTATTGGATTGTGATTTCAATAGCAAAAGATCTGGAAGCCTGAAATCCTCAAGTTTTCAGAAGAAGCAACAAGTGTTTATACTTTTTGAAATTTAATTTAAAAAATTTTTGGAATATTAGGGTTTTGTTTACATATTTTTTTCACAAATTGCATCGAGTTTATGAGTGTGTTTCCTCCCTAGTATGCATCATACTCAATAGTTATGAATTTATTCACCTCTTCTTCCCTCCCTTCCAGCTTGATTTTCATTTCCATATATTTATTTCTACGTATGCACTTAAGTGTTGATCAATCAGATCCAAGGACCTGATCAAACCAAAAAGTTTCTGCATAGCCAAGGACACAATCAAAAGAGCAAAAGACAATCTACAGAATAGAAAAAATATCTGCATGCCGTACATCTGATAAAGAACTGATAATCAGAATCTATAAAGCACTCAAGCAAATCATCAAGGAATGACCAAATAATCACATTAAAGACATGGACAGAAATTTTTGGTCAAAAGACGTGAACAGAAATTTTTCAAATGAAGATATACTAATGGCCAATAAACTCATGAAAAAATGCTTAACATCTCTAATCATTACAGAAATGCAAATCAAAACCACAAGGGGTATCACCTAACTCCAATGAGAATGGCTCGTAATTAATAAGTCCTAAAATAACAGATGTGCTGGCATGGAAGTGAAGAGAAAGAAAGTCTTATACACTGTTAATGAGACTGCAAACTAGTACAACCGCTATGGAAAATCATATGGAGATACTGAAAAGAACTTAAAGCAAATGTCTATACTTTACTGTTGAATCTCTCTGCTCTTTGTCAAGATCCCCAGCTGCAAATTTTCAGTGAATACATAATTCCCTCTGGAAACTAGGAGTGATAATTATCGAAGTCTCATTATATTTTTCAAAACAATACAGATGTAAAACATTTGGTAAACAATATTGTTTGTGATGGAATAATAAGACCAGCTCATTAAATTAGGCTCCTAATTTCCTGCCTACATAATGGTTCTCTGGGCAGGTGTGTGTGTGTGTGTGTGTGTATCAACCTTATATTATCAGAATCTTGAATTTACATCCACTTTATCAGGTTTCATAGAACTTGTGTCCTGTAGGTCTATAAGTCATGTTGATGACAGATTTTACTGCAATAATTTGTTCATTTAAAAAAACTATGGCATGAAAAATTATAAACTTATTGTAAAACACACAAAGACACATTTGTTCAGCAAGGCCCATATTGAACCTTTTCTCCTTCTCTTGGATTCTTCTGAATCTTAGTGAGCTTATGGTGTGAGTGAGACACATCAATGGATGTAGACTTGGGGTGTGCTGATGGTTGCACAGCTCTAATTTAAAAAACCACTGCGTTTTTATGGCAGGATTCTGGAGGGCTGCACCGATTTCCTGATGAACGTTGACAGGACTATTAAAGCTGTGAAACAACATCACTCGAACATGGCATTGAATGAAAGAACTAGCTTAGCTATATTGCTCTTGGGTGTTATTAGCTGATTAAACATGAGCCACAGGGAAAATTATCTTTGGGCCATGCATTCATTTTCTCAGTTTTGTTTGTTTCTCTGCAATGGTTTCACAGGGTTGGTAGCTCAGTTTCCTACTGTAGCCTTTAAACTCCATCCATGACAGAAAGGATGAATCAGTGTGCCCCTGCACCTTTTAGATGCTCCAAGACACCTGGTACGTGACACAAAAGAGATTTTTGTTTGGTTGGTTTTTTGAGCTGTATCTTTGACCAGTTATGTATATGTATGCATATATTCCTACAAAGGCAGACTTGACTTAGGTCAAATTCAATTCAACTCTGATCACATTATTTATTTTTGTGTGAATCTTAACCTCTCTGAGCCTCAGTTTTCCTCAACTATAAAATTGTCGTCATGATATCTTGCAAGCTGATTGTAGGAGTTAGACATATATAAAGTGCCTAACACAGGTCCTGGCATAGATTAGGCACTCAATAAGGAATATCTTTTGTTATGATGATTAAAATAGTCTAGCGAGAGAAAAATATAGGAGTAATTTGCTGCTTAAATGTGCCTAACATTGGTCCTAGAATAGATTAAGCATTCAATAAAGAATAGCTTTTATTATAATGATTAAAACAGTCTGTTGAGGGAAAAATGTAACAGTAATTTGCCATTTTTTTTGTCAGTTAAGAGAGGAAAAAATTGATTTTTCTACTAAGAGAAGGGAAATGGAATCTGAACACTTTTTATGAAAGTAAATTTCAGTCATTTGGTAAGAATTGGCATATCCCTTTGAGGAATTAATTTTGGTAGGATTATGTCATTTCTCTTTTGTAGGACTTCTTTTTTTTTTTTATTGAATCATAGTTGTGTACATTAGTTCAACCATGGTGTACAGTGTGGGGGCTTCACATGCAATCTGAGATATTTTATCAACCTGATTGACATACCATTCATGATATTTTCTCGTTTACTATATGAAAACATTCTTGATCC
>CAUYON010055909.1:0-11200 GCA_963573935.1 Arctocebus calabarensis
GGTGGCTCAGTCTGGAGCCCCAGACAACACTCAAATATCTCCGCACTCTTGCCCCAGTTCTCTCAAGGCAGTTCAACCGAGTGCCAAGTCCAAAAGAAACCCAAACAGCTCACAGGTAAGGCCTTTCCAGTTTGCAATCTCACTGGTGCTGTAGTCACCGCTGCCGGCAGGATTAGACCGAAGGAACACACGCAACCACTTGCCAGATCTCCACTCCTTTTGCCTTCCTCAGGGGGTCCAGATGTCTCACGCTGTCTCCCTGTGTCCCCAAAGGGATGTTTCTGGGCAGATCTCACCAGCCAGAGATGCCTGAAGTCTTCTCTCCCCAGTCTCACTGAGCCCAGTTGCAAGGAAGCTGTTACTCGGCCACAATCTTGGCTCCTCCTCCTATTCTATAGGTTTTGAAGAAGGTAAGCTATTTACCTATCTTTACAGTATCATACAAAAGAAAACCTTCACTGTTCTAAGAATTACCTGTGTTCCACTTCTTTATTCCTCCCTCCCACTCCAAGAATCTCTAGAAAACACTGATCTTTTTATTATCCCTGTAGTTTAACTTTTTTCAGAATGTCATATAGTTGGAATCATACAGAATATAGGATTTTCAGATTTTTTTCCCTCAGATAGCACTGTGCATTTAAGGTTATTCCATGTCAGTTCATGGCTTGATGGCTTATTTATTTTTATCACAGAATAATATTCTATTGCGTGGATATACCACAGTTTAACTATTCACTTACTAATGGATATCTTGGTTGCCTTGATGTTTTAGCAACTGTGAATAAATCTGTTATAAACATTTATGTTGATAACAGCTCATCTGGGTAAATACCAAGGAGTACAACTGTTAGCTAATATATTAAGAGAATCTTTAGTTTTGTTTTTAAATTACCTTCCAAAGTGGCTGTACCATTTTGAATTTCAAACATTAGTGAATATGCTCCTTTTATTTTGTATACCAGTCCTGTATCTAATATGTATTTTGCAAACATTTTTTCCTGGTCTGTGACTTGTGTTTTCATTTCATTAACAGCATTTCTCTTTAACCAAGCAGAAAGTTTTAATTTTAATGAGGTCAAGCTTAGCAATTTTTCCTTTTATGGGCTGTTCTTTTTGTGTTGTATATAATTCATCGCCAAAGCCAAGATCATCTAGATTTTCTTCTAAGTTATCTTCTAGGAGTTTTATAGCCTTTCATTTACAAATGGGCCTATTAATCATTTGAGGTTAATTTTTGTGAAGGGTGTTAATGTCTGTGTATAGGTTCAATGTTTTGCAGGTGGCTGTCCAATTTTTCCAGCACCATGTTTTTTTATTGTTGGGGATTCACTGAGGATTACAATGAACCAGGTTACAAAGATTGCATTGGTTAGGTAAAGTCCCTCTTTTTATGAGACAGAGTCTCACTATGCCACCCTGGATAGAGTGCTATTGTGTCACAGTTCACAGCAATCTCCAACTCTTGGGCTAAAGTCAGTGGTTCTCAACCTTCCTAATGCTACAACCCTTTAATACAATTCTTCCTGTTGTGGTGACTCCCAACAATAAAATTACTCTCAGGTCATGGCCTTAGGAAGGTTAAGAACCACTGGCTTAAGTGATTCTCTTGCCTCAGTCTCCCAAGAAGTTGGGACTACAGGTGCCCACCACAATGCCCAGCTATTTTTGTTGTTGCTGTTGTTGTAGTTGTCATCGTTGTTTGGCAGGCCTGGGCTGGATTCAAACCACTAGCCCTGTGCAGGTGGCAGGTGCCCTAGCCACTGAGCTATAAGCACCGAGCCTAAAGTCCCTCTTATAATTGTGTCCCACCCCAAAAAGGTGTGCACAATTTGTTGAAAAGACTATACTTTGTCCACTGAATTGCTTTTCCTCCTTTGTAAAAGATGATTGACTGTATTAATGTGTGTCTATTTGTGGGCTTTCTATTTTGTTTCCTTGATCTATTTTTTTGCCAATATTACACTGTCCTGATTACTGTATTTTTATAGTAACTCCTGAAGTAGGGTAGCATTAGTCCTCTAACTTTGTTCTTCAATATTGTACTGACTATTCTGGGTCACTTGTCTTTCCATATAAGCATTAGGATCAGTTTGTCAATAAGCTGTAATTCTGACTGGGATTATGTTGAATCCAAACATAAAATTGAGAAAGACTAACATCTTGATAATATTGAGACTTCTCATCCATATACACAGATTATCTCTCCATTTATTTGGATCTTCCTTGATTTCTTTCTCAGAATTTTGCAGTTTGTCTCACATATATTGTGTATGTATTGTGTTAGATTTATACCTATTTCCTTTTTTTTTTTTTTACTGCTAACATAAATGCTATAGTGTTTTAAATTTCAAATTCCAATTTTTCATGGTTGGTACATCAGACAGCAATTGGATTTTACAATATACAATATATTACTGAGTAATATACAATATATTACTCTTACATTCTGAAAGCTTATCATAATCATTTTTGGGGGCTTGGCGCCTGTGGCTCAGCAGGCTAAGGCACCAGCCACGTACACAGGTGGTTCGAATCCAGCCTAGCCCACCAAACAACAATGACGGCTGTAACCAAAAAATGGCCAGGCGTTGTGGTGGGCGCCTGTGGTCCCAGTTACTTGGAAGGTGGAGGCAGGAGACTCACTTGAGCCCAGGAATTGGAGGTTGCTGTGAGCTGTGATGCCACAGCACTCTATCCAGGGTGACAGCTTGAGGCTCTGTCTCAAAAAAAAAAAAAAAGAAAAAAAAAAAAGAAAAGCATTTTTTGGTTCCAAGAGTTTTAAAAAATGATTGTTTGCTATTTTCTATATAGATAATCATGCGATTTGTGAACAAAGACAATTTTATTTATTTTTTCCAATATTTATACATTTTATTTCCTTTTCTTGCCTTATTGAGTTAGCTAAGTCTTCCAATACAAAGTTCAACAAAAGTTGAAAGAATGATGGTGGGAATTAATGCTTTGTTCCTAATTTTATGAGAGAAACATGTAATGTCTTGTCATTAAGTCTGATATTAGCTATAGGTTTTATTTTTATTGTTTTTAAAATCAAATTGAGGAAGTTTACCAGTTTGCTGAAAGTTTGCATCAGGAATGTGTGCTGGATTTTTTTTCAAATGCTTTTTTTGCATTTATTGATATGAGCATGTGATTTTTTCCCCATTAGCCTTTTGATACAGTGTAATATATAAGTTGGTTTGCAAATTTTGAACCTGTGCTGCATACCTGAAATAAATCCCACTTGTTGTGGCATGTAATTCTTTTTATACATTGTTGGATTTGATTTGCTAGTATTTCCTTCCTTTCTTCTTTCCTTTTTTCCTGCCTTCCCTCCTTCTTTCCTTTCTTCTTTCATTTCTTTTTATCTTTTGAGACAGAGTCTCATTTTGTCGCCCTAGTTAGAGTGCTATGGCATCATAGTTCACAGCAACTTCAAATTCTTGAGCTCAAGTGATTCTTTTGCCTCAGCCTCCTGAGTACTTGGGACTACAGGCACCCACCACAATGCCTGGCTATTTTTAGAGACGGAGGTCTTGCTCTTGCTTAGACAGGTCTTGAACTTCTGAACTCAGTGATCCACCCATCTCGGCCTCCCAGAGGTGTGAGCCACTGTGCCCAGCCAATTTGTTAAAATTTTCTTGAGGATTTTTACAAAATCTGTATTCATGAGAGGTATTGGTTTGTAGTTTTCCTTTCTTATATCTTCGTCTTGTTTTGGCATGAGAGTAATGCTGGCCTCATAGTATAAGATAATGAGAGTATTCCTTCTTCTATTTTAAGGTATTATAGATAATTGCTATGATTTCTTCCTTACATGTTTGGTAAAATTCACTATTGGACCCATCTGGGCCTGGTTCCTTCAGTTTTGGCAGGTTAGTATTATTGATTCAATTTCTTTAATAGATATAGGCTGACCAAATTGTCTTTTTCTTCTTTGTCTTTCAAAGAATTGGCAAATTTCATCTATGTTATCAAACTGGTGAGCATTGAGTTGTTCATAATATTCCATTTTTTATCATTTTAATGTCCATGAAGTCAGTAGTGATGGTCACTTTTTCGTTTCTGAAATTATTAATTTGTGTAGTCTCTCATTTTTTCTTAGTCATTCTTGCTAGAAGTTTATCAATTTTATTGATCTTTTCAAAAAATAGTTTTTGATTTTGTTGAGTCCATTAATTTGTTTTGTTTTTTAATTCCATTGCCTTTTTGTTGCTCCTATCTTCATTATTTATTCTTATTTTCATTATTTACATTGCTTACATTGGGTTTAATTTTCCCTTCTTTTTAAAGTTTCCTAAAGTAGAAGATTGAGTTATTGATTTTAGATCTTTCTTCTTTTCAAATTAGTAATGTGCATTCCATGACATAAATTTCTTCTATGTACTGTTTACACTGCATCCCACAAATCTCGAAAAGCAATGTTTTCATTTTTATTTAGCCCAAAATAATTTTGAAATTTCTGTTAAGATTTCTCTGACTTATGTATTGTTTAATTTCCATGTATTTTGGGTTTTCTAGCTATCTTTCTGTTATTTATTTCTAGTTTAGTTACATTGTTATCTGAGAGGGTATATTACATGATTTTTATTTTAAATGTATTAAGGTATATCTTGTGGCCCAGAATGTGGTCTATTTTGGGGAATGTTCCATGTGAAGTTGATAAAAATGTGTATTCTGCTGTTATTGGATGCAGTATTTTTTTGGGGGGGAGGGTAACAAAGGATGTTTATTCAGGATTGATTCCTTGATACAGCCACATGTATGAAATATATCATTTAAAGTCAAGAAATAACAGCTAATGACGCAATTAAAGCTAGCAGACACCCTCCAGAATGGGAAAAGGCATCTGCATGTTGCAAATCTCACAAATGGCTTATAACCGGAACCTGCAGAAAACTAAAGAAAAGAAAGAGCAAACAATCCCATCTATCACTGTGCAAGCGACATGAACAGAATCTTCTCTAACAAGACAGATGAATGGCCAACAAATATGAAAAAAACACTCATCATCCCTAATCATCAGAGAAATGCAAATCAAAACCATCCTGAGATATCACCTAACCCCAGCGAGAATCGCCCACATCACAAGGTCCCAAACCTGCAGATGCTGACCCGGATGTGGAGAGAAGGGAACACTTTAGCTCTGTTGGTGGAATTGCAAACTAATACAGCCTCTATGGAAGGAAATATGGAGAATCCTCAAAGAGCTATAAACTTCCATTTGATTCTGTAAACTCGTTACTAGGTATCTACCCAGAAAATAAATCATTTTACCATAAGGACATATGCACTAGAATGTTTACCACAGCTCAATTCCCACTCACAATACAATCACCAAGATGTGAAAGCAACCCAAGTGCCTATCAACTCACAATTGGATAAACTATGTATATGTATACCATGGAATACTATTCAACCATAAAGAAAGATGGAGACTTTACATCTTTTGTATTTACCTGAATGTATTTGGAGAACATCCTCCTAAGCATCTCAAGAATGGAAAAGCAAGTATCCAATGTACTCAATACTAATATGAAACCACCAGATGAACACCTACACGCCCATATGAGAGAACAACACAATTACATTCAAGTACAGGATGGAGGGAGGAAGGTGGTGGGGAAGGGAAGGAGGAAGAGGGCTTGCTAATCTCTCACCTAAAGGGTACAATGTGTAGGGCATACTTCCTGGGTAAAGGGCTCAACTACAACTTGGATTTTACCTAATAAAAACAAACAATGTAACCTAATTGTTTGTATCCTTATAGTAATCTGAAATTTAAAAAAAAGAAAGTAATAATCAGGTTGGTGTGACTGCCCTTCCTCCACTTTGGAAGAACCTTCCCAACTGGCCCCCTTCCTAGCTGGTTCCTTTTAAATCTTGGGAATATGGAGGGTGAGGGTCACTGCTTGGTAGCTTCTACCTGGGCTGCCAATTCTGCCTCTTTCTGAGCAGCCAGGAATGTGGCTCGCTCCATCTGGAAAGCTGCCAGCTTTTCTTCACTGAGGTCCTTCACCATGTGAATGTCCAAGGAAGGCTGATGATAGATCAGGCATCAAGAGGTCAGGGATACATCCTGCATGGCAAAGACATCATCCTGAGCTTTGATGCAGGCAATCTTGTACGTGTGTTTCATTATCACCAAGCCTGCCCACACTTTCCCTGTTTGCTGGCCCGCCCTCTCACTCCTAGCAGCTGCCTTCAGGAAATAGGAAACAGTGGATTGCCCAATATTGATTTCAAATGTCATTTCAGGCTTCACAAAAATATTAGTAGGCAGAGGAATGCTGTCTTTGGTGTCTTTCATCTTCCCGTTAAACTCCTTGCATAAATGGTTGATGAAAATACCTTGGTGCCCTAGGATGGGATTTAATGGGGGCCCACACATGATCTGGCCTGCCCCACAATGGTCTGGATCATACAGCCAGCCTCGGGCTTCCTGAGGGCCCGATTATCCTGGCTTAGCTTCCACATGTTGCGGGGCTTCAGGTTTAGTTGACCTCAGGGAAAAAGCAAAGGTGACTCTCTGGGTACCACCATCTTGAGCCAGAGCTGGATGCAGTGTTGTATAACTGTCAATTATATGCATCTGATTGATGGTATTGTTCAATTCAACTATGTTCTTACTGATTTTATGCCAGCTAGACCTGCCAATTAGTAATAGAGAGGTGTTGAAGTGTCTAGTTATAGTAGTGGATTAATCTATTTCTCCTTCCAGTTCTACTAGTTTTTGCCGTATGCATTCTGGCATTCTGAAGTTACGTGCATACACATTAAAAGTTGTTGGATCTTCTTGGAGACATTATCCTTTTATCATTTTGTAATACTCTTCTTTATCTCTGAAAATTTTCTTTTCTATGAGATCTACTTTGTCTAATACTAATATAGCTATTTCAGCTTTCTTTGGATAAATGTTAGCAAGGTTTAACTCTCTCCATCCTTTTACTTTTAATCTCCATGCACATTCATTTTTAAAGTGAGTTTCTTATATTCAAAATATAGGGTGCCTTATGTCTTATTTTTTGAACATCTCTAACAGTCTCTGTCTTTTAATTGCTATATTTAAACAATTGATGTTTAAAGTGATTATTGATGTATTTGGATTGATATCCACCATATTTGTTATTATTTTCTATTTATTGCTCTTCTTTTTCATTTTTGTTGCCATTGTTTTTTGTCCTTTCTTGTTTTTTGCCTTCTCTGGGGTTAATTGAGCATTTTATGTGATTTCATTTTTGTCTCCTCTCCTAAAATATAAGCTATGTCTTTTAAAAGCATTTTAGTGATTGCCCTTATGTTCACAATATACACTTACCACCAATCCAAGTCCACTTCCAAATAACAACTATATTACATGGTTAATGCAAGTGCCTTATAACAAAGTACTGTCCTGTTATTTAATTAATGCATCTTAGATGAGTTGTTCATTAACATTGTATTCAGCTTTTTTCTTGTTCTGTGAAAGGGAGATAGAATTTACAAGATTTTTATATGCTAGACTAGAAACCAGAAATCTAGATAGGTTTTTAAAATTTTTCTGATATACAAAAACACACAAATAAAACCTCTAGTGATGACTGCTGAAATATCTGATTATAAGGGGTGAGATTAATGATAGATCGGACATTGCAAAAGAAAAGCACAGTGAACTTGAAAATATGAGAATAGGAACAACCCCAAATTAAGTGCAGTAAGAGTAAATACTGGCACTAGAAAAAAACGAACTGAGTATGAGCAAGCTGTGTGACGATACCAAGTAGCCTAATATATATATATATGTGTGTGTGTGTGTATATATATATATATAATTGGACTTCCTGAAATAAGGGGTGGATAGGAAAGGATATTTATAAAATGTCAAAAATTTTCCCAAATTTGATAAAAATCCAAGAAGATTAACAATACGCAGGTATAAGAAACTAAAAGAACTTACAACCACAATGTAATCCAATCATGTGTACTCTTATATTAATCTGAAATAAAATAATAATAATAAATTTAAATAAAGGAAACTAAAACAGTACTCTAGGGCACATCATAATCAATTTTTAAAAACTAGTAATAAACAGAGAAATCTTAAAAATAGCCAGAAGGAACATACTAGCATTCATTCCCACCATCAGTGCAGAAGCATTCCATTTTCTCCACATCCATGCCAACATCTGTAGTTTTGGGATTTTGTGATGTGGGCTACTCTTACTGGAGTTAGATGATTCCTCTACTAGGTGTATATCCAAAAGACCAAAAATCACTTGGCAACAAAGATATTTACACCAGATTATTCATTACAGCTCAATTCATAATTGCTAAGTCCTGGAAGAAGCTCAAGTGCCCATCAACCCATGAATGGATTAATAAATTATGGTATATGTATACCATGGAATATTATACAGCATTAAAAAAGATGGAGACTTTACCTCTTTTATGTTTACATGGATGGAGCTGGAAAACATTTTTCTTAGTAAAGTATCTCAGGAATGAAAAAAAAATCTAATGTACTCAGTACTACTATAAAACCAATTTATAATCACTCACACTTTCATATGAGAGATGAATCACTACTGTAGGCCAGCATGAAGGAGGAAGAGAAGGGGGATGGAAAGGGAAGGGGGTGGTTCAATAGAGGGAGGGTTAATGGCGGGACTACACCTACGAAGCATATTGCAAGGGTACAAGTCAAATCTATCAAGTATAGGACACAAATGTCTTAACACTGTGATTGAGTAAATGAGGTGACAGCTATGTTAATTAGTAGGATGTAAGCACTGCAATTTGTATAAATCAACACATTGAATCACACAAAGGCATAAATGTATTCATGATCTATGTATGGAGGGGCACTGGCCCCCCCAACCAAAGCAAAGTGACATGGCCTCAGGTGCTACCCAAGGAACATTGCCCTAAGATGGAAAACCTTTTTTCTCTGTGCACATGTCCTAGCAAGAACATTCAGTTAGGATGGTCAAAGAGGAAGTAACCCGGAGGGCTTTGCAGGGTTGAAGCTGGGGGTTGGGCACTTGCAGAGGTTGTGGAAAGAGGTGCTCTGCCCTTTTCCCTTTTTAGAGTTTGGCCATTCTTAAGCTCTGAGAAGCTTATCAAACAGAACGGACAGCCAGACACTTTTGTGGTTTTGCTTGCAACTAACTGTTGAGAAAGTACGTTTAATTTAGATTAACTATATATGCATCCAGCAACTTTCGTGCAGAACAAAGAAGTTTCATGGCAGCTTCTGCTGTTTCAACATTATTCGTCCCTTTTTCTATTTCTATACTTTCATTTGATCAGTGTGTATAAAAACATTTAATAAACATAGGTTTTTCTTGAGTGCCACAGCAAGCCTCAGTCTTCCTTTCAATCAATCATTTTGTGTTGCAGAACTTCCTCTGTGTCTCTGAAACAGTTAAGCTCCGTGGTAGACTACATATGTATATATTACTTAATAAAAAAAAAATTAAAAAAAAAACAAAGGAACAAACCATAAAAAAAAAGCCAGAAGGAAAAATATACCACATGTAAAGAGAAACAGAGATATGTCAGTAAGATCTATTGCACGGAACAACACAAGCTAGAAGACAATGGAGCAAAATCTTTCAAATACTGAGAAAAATCACTCTGGAATTCCATATCCAGTGAAAATTCATTTCAATCAACAAACTAAATAGATAGTTTTAAGTCATACTAAAGCTGAAGGAATTTATCATCAGGGAATCTGTACAACTAGAAATATTAAAGAAAGTTCTTTAGGCAGAATGAAAATAACATCAGATGAACAAAAAGAATTTTCTAAATTGGAAGTAGTAGATTAGTACCTACATACTCACATGAGAGAAAAACTCAGCGAAATTCAAGTGGTGAACAGGGGGCAAAGGGAAGGTATATCCAACAGGTACATTGCACTGATATATTGTACACTTTCTGGGTGAAGGGCACAACTATAACTCAGATCACTTTAACCTTACAAAATAAAATATGTAACCTAATTGTATGCACTCCCATATTAACCTGAAATTAACAAGAACATAAAAAAGAAAAAATAACAAAATATATTGACTTTGACAATGTATTGTTATAGAAATGATAATTAAAGAGGAATTTCCATACAAAAGTGGTTATAATACACTGGATTCCACAAACTTTTATCTTAGTGGTATACATGATTATATAATTGTGATAGTAGTATAGTATATAATTTGGGATTAGGTTCAGGTGCACAGAACAAAATAAGCAAAAATATCTTCAATAAGATAGAAGTTAATTTCTATCACATATGGAAGAAGTTTTGAGATAAGGTGATATATATATTTTACGTATATTCATCATGGACCCAGCTTTCTCCCAGATCATTACTCTTCCATCTGTCATATAACCCCTGCTCTCATGGTCCAAGACAACTGTTGAATGTCCAGTCATCACCTGCCCCTTTTAGCCAACAAGAAGGTGGAAGGGACAAAGAAAGGCTCACAAACGAAACTTTGCCACATGACTTTACCTACCTGAAGTTGAGGCTGGGGCATGTCATCTTTGAATTTAGTAGCAATATATACGACCAGCTAAAAATTAGGTTTCTTGTGATGAAAGTGGACGGGATAAAAAATAATACTGGGGGTGCCAAAAATGTATACACGTTTTAAGAGAAGTTATTCTATGTATTACTTTTCAAAGTTGAATTGAATTAGCAATATGTAGTGTGATGTTAGCTCAAAATAGGGTGTTAATCTAATGAAAGCTAGCATCATCACATGACAGGCAGGACAGAAAATGGCAGAAGCACAATTGTCATTAAAAGGGAGCAAGATCATTTTGAAGTGGTATTCAAATTGAATTAGAAAATGTTGTGCAAGCATGAGTATGGGAGACCTTAAATCATGGGTCCTCAAACTTTTTAAACAGAGGGCCAGTTCACTATCCCTCAGACTATTGGCAGGCTGGACTATAGTTTAAAAAAACAAACAAACAAAAAAAAAACTATGAAGAAATTCCTATTCACACTGCACATATCTTATTTTGAAGTGAGAAAACAAAATGCGAACAAATACAATATTTAAAATGAAGAACAAATAAAGTTAAACCAATAAACTTACCAGTATTTCAGTGGGAACCATGGGCCTGCTTTTGGCTAATGAGATGGTCAATGTCCAGTTCCATATTTGTCACTGCTAGTCATAACAAGTGATGCAAGTGTGCATCAGTTAGTCTAGAT
>CAUYON010055911.1:0-19757 GCA_963573935.1 Arctocebus calabarensis
TGAGTAGGGCGCCGGCCCCCTATACTGAGGGTTCAAACCCAGCCCCGGCCAAATTGCAACAAAAAATAGCTGGGAGTCGTGGTGGGCACCTGTAGTCCCAGCTACTTGGGAGGCTGAGGGAAGAGAATCTCCTAAGCCCAGAGTTGGAGGTTGCTGTGAGCTGTGATGCCACAGCACTCTACTGAGGGTGACAAAGTGAGACTCTGTCTCTTAAAAAAAAAAAAAAAGAAAAGAAAAGAAAGAAAAAAGAAAAAGTGATGGAAGAGAGAAGGAAGGAGGGAGGGAGGTGGGGGGGGTCACGGTGTGTGACACACCTTTTGAGGGCGGGACACAATTATAAGAGGGACTTTACCTAACAAATGCAATCAATGTAACCTGGTTCTTTATACCCTCAATGAATCCCCAATAATAATATAAAAAATTTATAAGACACCAGGATACTTGAAAAAAGGAACAGAGATCAACAAATAAGGATGAAAAAAGATGTCCCTACTATAGGGTTAAAAAGGAAAAAAAAGCAGAAAAACAGAAACATGATGGAATTCTAACAGGTATAGAACAATTTCATTCATGACAAAATATGGCAAAACTGCAACATATAATGGATAATTATATTATATATATTTGGATATTTCTTATATTGAGGTACTTTTAAATAATTAAGAAAAATACTAATAAATCAATAGTAAAGTGGGCAAACAAAACAAAAGACCAAACAAACAGGAGAAGGAAGATAATAAGGTCACTGGAACAAAAGAAATGGCCAATAAATATGAAGAGAGAAGCACACAATGCATATTACATTAATAAAGCTATGCCTTCTTTTTCTTTTTTTTTTGGATAGTCTGATTGGCAAACACATAATAGACTGGTAACATCTGGCCCTGATAATGGCACAGGGAAAATAGGTTCTCCTATTCAGCATACTGCTGGGGGGAGTAAACACTGAAATCTCTGGAAGGAAATTTTGTTGGTGTTTCTTAAAATAGTAAATGTCTATGTCCATGACCTAAAAAATTCTACATTCTATAGTGCTATCCTACAGAAAAATTTTAACCATGTAAACAAAAAATTAGGCCAAGAAATACTAGAGGTGCACTTACTGTCCATTAATTAAGGCAAGGCCTAGTGTTTCACCTTAATCTTATACAGACATGAAAAGAAAAAAAAATATGTATTTTTGTACTGACTTGGGAAAATGTTATTGGTACATAAAGTAAAAATAAAAGTGAACTGTAGACAAAAAAAAAAAAACAGAAGAAAAAAGAACAATTGATGGTAAGACGGGCAGAGTTGGGGGGGTAGACTTTCAGTCAGAAGTTTGAGGTGACTGTTCCAACCACAGGGAAGGGATGGGGCAGTGAAGAGGCTCGTACCACTCTCTCCACCCCATTTTGTGACTCCAGGCTGTGTCTGTGGGCCTCTGACACCACCCGCACCCCCCATTCTCTTTTCCTGAACATACAGTCTTATCCAGGTTTTATGAGAGGTGGGTGTTTTTTTTTTTTCCTGTTTTCCATAAAAGAAGGATAAAAGGACGTCAAGTTTCCTCTCTATGACCCCTCTTACTATTTCTTGTTGTTGCTAGGGCCAGAAAGTCAGTGACTTTTAAACAGAGAAACATAACCATGGTCTTTAGGCATTCGTGAGTGCCAAGCCAGCTTTCATCTCCGGGGGGGGGGGGGTGCGTAGGCTGCAGCAGAGGGCGTGGCGTTCACGTGGGGCTGGGGTCCCGTGGGGGGAGGCTAGGGGCTCTCAGAGGGGCTGAAGGGCTAACTGGGTGGAGGCGTGCCTGGCAATGGCGATGCCTCCCGCAGGGCAGTGCGGTGGGGGCGGGTCTGGGGCTTCATCCTGGGGCCTCATCTTCGTCCTGGTCATCTTCATCATCTCTGTGAACTCGGCTCAGCCTGCCCTGGAGTAAGGTGAGGGAAGGGGCATGTAGGTAAAGGGCTGCTCCAGGCAGCTGTGTATCTTGGGGAGAGGGAAAGGGAGAGAAGAGGAAAGGAGAATGATAAGCAGGGAGGGAAGGAAAGATTATCCTCAGGGCCAAGGAGCCGACTCACTGTCATTTCCTAGGCCTTAAGCTTTGGTAAAAGAGATCTGGAAGGGCCAGAGCTGTCAGCTCTCTCAATAGTACATTTGCCTTTGTAACCCCTTCCATTAAGTGTTTCTGCAGCATTTTTCTATTGGTTGTTATTAAAATCATCTCTCTCTGTCTCTCTACATTTCTCTCTCTCTCTCTCTCTCTCACACACACACACACAATCTAACCTTTAAAATGACAGTGTTTTTCAAATGAACCAGAGCAAAGAGGTTTTGTCATTGCAGAGAACTCTGGCCGCAGGGCACCAGAAAAATACGAAAAGGCCAAGCCCGACAGTTGCCATTTGCCCTTGGTTGCAGGGAGTAATTGCTATTCAGTTTTTCAGGTCTCACGTCAAATAACATCTGGTAACGGGTTCAGCTGCAGGTTGTACACACAAACCACGGCACTTCGGCTAATGTACCTCATCTCTCCGTGGTGGAGTAGTTTGTTAAATCTCATGCTCAGCTCAGATGCTCAAATTAAGTTCTGGTCTCATGCCTCTCTCTGATAAGAACGATCTGTGCTCACACCACTTTCCTCAAAGACAGACCAGATCATGGTTGCACCATTGTGGAGGGGGAAGATTCTAGAAGGCTGCCATTAAAATCAGTGAGGAAGGCAGGCTCCACTGGTGTGTAAGAGCAGGACACTGACCAAGTGGACGCGCCTCTCATACCTATATTACCATCCATTCTTAAAGTGCACATGTGGCCTCCTAGGACGGCGTTCAAAGAAGCTTTCCAACATTACCACGCTCCTTAAGAAGATCATGTTAACTAGTAATGATCACATCTCAGATTTAAACAAAAGAAAATGGAAAACAAACTAATTTCTAAGAACACACACACACACAAAGCACGCAGAGGACTTTGGTATCACAGAAGCCCTTCTGCTCCGTGCTCAGTGTTCCTAGCCATCAGGCGTTTGCCTATTTGCTATTCGACGTGTTCCCCATCTTCCCGGGCTGCGTGCTGCATGGCAGGAAGCTGCTTGCAGTCTGTGTTTTCGAGGCTGCCTTGCCAACCAATGGCAGATGTTGGCAGGGGACTGGAGACAGGGCGGAGGGGGAAAAGCTGAGTGTTTCTCAGCCTGCTTGGCTTTCTGCACCGCCCCAGGAGGGCAATGGCACTATCTTTCAGCTTTTGCTAGGAGGCTGCCCTGGCCTACGGCTCTAGGGAAATCACAAACCTCTAGGTTGCTTTATTTCTCCAACTACTGGGGAGGCTTTATCTGCCACAAGCAATTGGAAATGGGAGAACAGTGAATGATAAAGTCAATAAAACCAGAGATTCTCTCATCATAACTTATCTACTCCAAAAGTTTTAGCTAAATGGATATATGTTGTCAGCTCTGAGAATACTGAAGGCGGCATCTTAAGTTTAGTTAAGATGTAGTATGTCTCAGCTCAGGTTGCTGTAACAAAATACCATAGACTGAATGTCTTCAAGCAACAGAATATTTATTTCTATCAGTCTGGCCTCTGGGGAGTCCAAGATCAAGGTAGCTAATTCATTCCTAGTGAGGGCTCTCTTTGGGGTTTACCAAGAATTGATTTCTTGCATCCTCACTTGGTAGAAAGACTGAGAGATTTCCCTTTGGTCTCTTCTTGTAAGGTTACCATTAATTCCACAATGGCTGGGGTTCACCTGCATGACCTGCCTAAGCCCAATTACTTCCCAAAGGCTCCACTCCACATACCATCACACTGGGGGTTAGGGCTTCAACGTACGAATTGGACTGGGGCGGGAGACAGAAATCTGAACTCATTTTCAAGTTTGTAGATCAGTTAGGGGCAAATAAGAACTTGAGAAAATTCCTAGAACATATGAATTTCTTATCTTCCTTTTTCCTACCTAGAACTAACTTAAAAAAAAATACTGAGATTCAAGGATCATGTATCTCTTATTTTTTAGTTTATGTTTCTACTAAGCTTTTTTCCTGAGTAAAAGAGCTTTCAAAACTAGAAATCCATTTTTCTTTTATCAAAGGTCTATCTCCAAGGAGGCTTCAGGCACAAATTCTTTGGTAATATTTTGAAGTCAAAGTACCCTTTTCAGGGACAGCCTTGGTTCTCTAGGGATGCCTTTCTATTTTTGCATCAGAAGAAATTATTTGTGGTCACAATTATGTATTTGAAACTCAAAATAACTTATTTTCCCCACATAATTTAACATTATCCTTCATTCATAGAGTTTTCCAGCTACACTGAGCAGCAGCATTCCCTGGATATATCCCACACCTTAATTTTTCTGAGTATTTGCTCTTGGTGCTGTTAATGCTAAAATGTATCTTGCTAGAGAAGCTGGAAGCATTATCTTCTCATATTAAAGAAAGTGCTGAGGATAAAGAAAGCCATGACCATCAAATTTTTTACATAGAACTAGAATTAGATGTTTATTTTGCATATGGAGTTTTACGACCTCATTTTTGAAATGCTAAGTCAAGAGAGCAGGGGAGTTAATTATATTCCTAATAGAAAATGAAGCTATAACCTCCTCTGTGGTTATGGCTAGACATGTTATTAAATAGCATAATAGTTCAAATAAAAGCAAACCATATGGAACAAATAAGAAAGAGTATCTAATATGTAGCAGAAAATAACTCAATGAACACAAGGCTTTTCTAAACAGGGTTAAGTTTGAATCAAGCACAAATTAAATATGAGTAAGGCTGGATATGGGGTCTCCACCTATAATCCTAGCACTCTGGCCGAGGCTGGTAAATTACTTGACCTTAGGCGTTGGAGGCCATTGTGAGCAACAGAGAGATCTCTGTACTAAAAAAAAAAAAAAAAAAAGCAAGCCAAGAGTTGTGGCAGGTACCTATAGTCCTAGCTACTACTTAGCTTCCTAAGGTGGGAAGATGATTTGAGCTCGATAGTTTAAGGTTGCTGTGAGCTACAATGATGCCATGGCACTCTATCCAGAGTGACAGATTGAGACTCTGTATCATAAGTAAGTAAATAAATAAATGTAACATCTCATCTCATCTCATCTAAGTTATTCTATTATTCATTCATCATGTATAACTTAATTGTGTTACAAATCAGAGAAATTGGAAAGAACTGTTAGACCACTTAATTTAGCTGCCTGTCTGCTAAGATTTGCCCAATGGATTTACTTAGCAGATTAACCTAAAATAATGAGAGGTGTGTGTGTGGAGGGGAGGAGTTGAATAGTCTGATTGAAAATGTTTTATTTCCTGAAATAAATATCTAATTTTCTTGTCTTTAATTTTATGTTTAAGCATTTAGTTTTTTCCTTTGGAGTCAGGCAAGAAAATTTATTTTTTCTGCAGTTTCCTCTGTGAACCGTGTCAAATTTTCAAGAAACGTTGTATTGTGTTTTTTCATTTCACAATTCATTTGTTTTGCTTGTAGCCAGCTAAAGTTATTTGAAATATCTCAGTAAACAATAATGTTTTGGAATTTTGAAGAAATTGATTTTGCTTAACAAAGTCTATAATTTTCTGCATTTATCATCATTTATTATTTCTTCTTTTTCTTGTTGTTTCTCATCTGCTTTATTGGACAGCACCCACTGTGCTATGGACTGAATTTTGTGTTCCTCCTCCTCAAATTCATATGTGGAAGCCCTAATCCCTGGTGTGATGGTATGTGGAGGTGAGCCTTTGGGAAGTCATCAGATTTAGACAGGTCATGTAGGTGGGCCCCCGACCATTGCGAGATTAGCGCCCTTATAAGAAGACAAAGTGGGTATCTCTCACTTTTTCTACCATATGAGCATACAGGAAATCAATTTTCTGCAAAGCCAGAAGAAAGCCCTCACTAGCAGCTACCTTGATCTTGGACTCCTCAGATTTCAAACTGAGAGGAATCAATTTCCGTTGCTTAAATTTCTGTTGCTTAAAGCTATATTTTGTTATAGCAGCCTAAACTGACTAAGATAAACTACATCTTAATTGCAACTTAAGCTGCAGCCTTCAGTATTCTCATAGCTGACAACATGTATCCATTTAGCTGGAGTAGATTAATTACAATGGGAGAACCTCTACTTATACATACATGAACTTTTTATGCAGAGAACAGAGCATCTTTAGGCAGAAAAGTCTCATTCCTACCTGCAGTGACCTTCCAGACCAAGATGCCCTTTTGCCTGATGTGCTGCCTTAAAAAGCATATATCACCCTGACAAGCAAAGAAACAGCAAGTGTCTAATGGATTCTGATGACTATTTTCTCTGAACCTTTGAGATACAAATTAAAGTAACTTTTTCTAAAATAAAAATGGCTTCTCTAGCAGCCAAACATTTATTCCCTTTATTTTCCTATTCTGCAGAAGGAAAGACTTGATGATATTACTACTAAGCCATTCTGGTTGGTTAAAAAACATTACTATTCAAATCTTGCTGAGACACCCATTCATTACCGCTTCCTCCTCTCTGTTGCCACCTCTTCACTCCATCACCTATCTACCATTGACATTGGCACATGAGGTGGTTGGTTCCCGCTCAGTGAGTCCCTTGAGATGGAAGCTGTCGTTTAGTTGACTGGTGTGGGCCAAAGGTACCAGTATTGATTTCGGCCACATTCTTGTATTTAAAAAAATATATGCAGGTAGTGCCTGTAGCTCAAGTGGCTAAGGTGCCAGCCCCATACACCAGAGCTGGCAGGTTCGAATCGGACCTGGGCCTGCCAAGACAATGACAACTACAACCAGCTGTGAGCTGTGACACCATAGCACTCTACCTAGGGCAATAGGTTGAGGCTCTGTCTCAAAAATAGAATAAAATAAAATAAAATAAAATAAAATAAAATAAAATAAAATAAAAAATACAAGCAATGGGTTTTCATCCACTGATTTTAACACAGTGGTTTTTGACTGTGGGAGATTTTGTGTCCAAGGTGACATGTGGCATTATTTGCAGACCTTTTTGATTATGATGACTGGGGGAGGGAGAAGCTACTGGCATGTGGTAGAAAGAGGCCAGAGATGCTGTAAATATCCTTCAGTGCACAGGACATCTGCCCTCTTCTCCCAACAAAGAATTATCTGGTCCCAAATATCAGTAACAGCATGGTGGAGACACCCAGCTCTAACAGAACCAAGGGATTTCTTTTCTTAAATAATCACATATCTAGGGATCTTATGCTTCACCTTGTCATTAAGTAGGAATGACATTTTCATAAGTTCAAATTAACTCAAGATAGCCACGTAGGTTGCCTTCAAGAAGCACAAACCAGCAAGCAACACATGAATCCTTATAGTAGTTGCTCTTCTGGCACTGTGAAAAAGGCATTCAAAATGTCATAGAGACTAGATTTGTTTGTTTTTGTTTTTTTTTGAGATAGAGACTCACTGTCACCTGTCGCCCTGGATAGAGTGCCATGGCATCCTAGCTCACAGCAACCTCAAATTCCTGGGCTTGAGCAATCCTCTTCCCTCAGCCTCCTGAGTTGCTAGGACTACATGTGTGTGCCACTATGCCCAGCTAGCTTTTCTATTTTTAGTAGAAATGAGGTCTCGCCCTTGCTTAGGCTGGTCCCCAACTCCTGAGCTCAAGCAATTCATCATTGTGGGCTTCCCAGAGTCTAGCAATACAAACATGAGCCACTGCCCCAGGCAAGACTAGACATTTTTAAAGGTGGGATGACATTTTTTTGGGGGGGGGTGGCATTTGTCAGATTAAACAACATGTTGGCCTCTTTCTTTTTTTCCCCCGGTGCCTCACGTGCCTGCAACTAGGCAGAATAGATTTAAACTTTTTACTTTCCTCCCAGTGGTTTCAGTTGATGACGGTTTTCTACATCCTTTTTATCACTAAAATTATCCACAATAATCAAATTTTCACTTAGTCCTTTCTTCCTCCTCTCACTGTAAAATTCACTTTTTGATTATCTAAGTTCTTCCTATTACAATAATAACAATAGCACTTTTATTGAGCGCTTATTATGTACTAGGAGCTTTTTCTAAGAATTTTACATATTGGGTCTCAGGATAATCCTATGAATGGGGTGTTTAAGTAGAACAGAGAATGGGAAGTTTAAGTTTCTCCACAATTGCAATAAATGGAAATGTAGGGTAAAACTAGAGAATTGAGTTCCAAATTCAACATCTTCACTACTATGCTAATGTTTGGTGCACAGGATCAGAAACTCCTCCTGTCTCTCCTGATATATTTTCCCTCTTTTCCTTTTGAAATTTCTGTAGGATAGACTCGGCGCCTGTGGCTCAATGGGCTAAGGCACCAGCCACGTACACCTGAGCTGGCGGGTTCGAATCCAGCCCAGGCCAGCCAAACAACAATGACGGCTGCAACCAAAAAATGGCCGGGCGTTGTGGCGGGTGCCTGTAGTCCCAGCTACTTGGGAGGCAGAGGCAAGAGACTCGCTTGAGCCCAGGAATTAGAGGTTGCTGTGAGCTGTGATGCCACGGCACTCTATCCAGGGCAACAGCTTGAGACTCTGTCTCAAAAAAATAAAATAAAATAAAATAAAATAAAATTTCTGTAGGATATAGGAGAATTTGACTGCCATAAAGATGCTTAAAGTGACAGGAAAAGAAACTGGAAAATCCATGTATTAGAAATTATCTTTAGGCATTCATTAGTGCCAAAAACTAAAAAAATTTTATTTTTGTTTTATTTTATTTTTTTCATGGAGGAGTCACATTGTGGGTACCTGATGCAAGAAGAAATGCTGGTTTAATTGAGCACTTCTGTAAGAACGTTGCTCTGATGAAAAGCTGCCAGCATTTTCTTGGTATGTACAAGCCCCCTCCCCCATATACTTTTATTCTCTGTCATTCAGGCCAAGCCAGCTTTAAATTCACATTCTTCCCTAAACTTGCCCTTATTACAAATGAGGTGCTAAAGATGTGTTAGCAATGGTGCTAAATAGGACAAAATCCTCTTTAGGGGTAAGAAGGCAGTGATAACTCATGTGTCTCAGATGCTCAGTCCCCTGTGGCAAGCTCAGACCCCTTCCTGTGTTGGGAATTTGCCTGCAAAGGAAGAAATCAGAAAGGAACCGGAGCAATTCCTGGGGACGTGTGTGAGATGAGAGGCCTGGGGGAGGCAGGAGGAATGCTCAGCACACAAGAAAGAAAAAATTCTGATTTTTAAACCCTGATTAAAATCCACGGGGCTCCTGGCATTTGATTCTGGTGACAAGAAAAATGGCTGGTCAATTGCTTATTGTCAGCCATCACAGAAAAGAAAGAAAAAAAGTCAACTGTCTTAAGAAAGGCCACCAATTATTCCCATTGCAGGAATCTACTGACAGGTAACAGGGATTTAGGGAAAGAACAAGTGACGAAAGATCCTGACAGTTTATAAGAATCTTATATTTTTAAGAGGCCCAAAGAACAGGCTGAATTTTTTTTAAAGTCATTGTTCCAGAAGCCTCTGTTTTCCTGATCCCCTAGCGATCTTCTATCAAGGATTTATTCTTTTCAAACTGACTGCACAATAAATCAGCCCATCTCAGGCTGTGCCACAGATCTGACACTAATGAAGTTCTGCTTCATTTGTAGAAAAGGCTGATGACGAGGGAATGGACGGATACAATCAGTATCCATTCTCATCTTTACAGACATAGAGCTTTTTTTTGGTTTTAAGAAAATTAAACTTATTTCTGATAGCAGTATGTCTGTTGCATAGCTCAGTGGATGTCCAACTGATCCTAGGACACCAAAAAACACCTTTCACGTTGGACAGACTCTGAAGTAAAAATGAAAAGGCATTTATAATCTCATCAGAGAAAACAAAACACCTAAACACTTACCCTGGTGCAGCCAACCTGCTTTACGTCACTGACAATTTTCCCCAGAAGTAGAGCTTGCTCACTTAATGCTTCTGGCATCAAAACCCAGTGGACGATAATGCTAAAGAATAAGACTCAACAGTGAGAGAAGCAAGTCAGATAGTAGACTGCTAGCTATCTCGTCCAAGGCAGTTTTCTTCTTCTTGAAACATGGTTGCCAGGTAGAGACACCATGCCACAGTCTCCCTCAACTACACGTGGCTACGTACTGAGGCTCTGGCCAAGGGAATGAGAGCAGAATGGATGGGGGCTACCTGTACCTCACTTTCCCCAAAGAAAAGTTTTTGCCCTGCCTGGTCCTGGGTGCCCAATGTTGCACGCATGTGGCTAAGGCTGTAACCCAGCTTCTCCCATGCAGTTGAAGTTAACACCCTGGTGAAGACTGTGGTGGCTGGAAGCAACCTGTGTCCCTGAATGACCTTGTGGAATGTCTCTTGGCTTGGTCTAGCTGTTCAGTGAGATAGAATGCAGTGTCTCATGGCATTTAGCCTTGTATTTTAGGGTCTTTTTGTTACAGCAGCTTAGTCTTTACCTAAAGCAGGACTCTTGTTAAACAGATGTGAACTCAGTACAAGCCTTTATATGCACTACTGAGGTATTCCACTCCTACAACTATCCCTTTGTGCAGATTCTTAGCCCAACAAAGATGGCTGGAAAATAATCTTTAGGACAGATCTTTTAACAGCTGATTGAATCAAGTCATTAACTAGTGACTTATGTCTAAGAACAGTTGCAATTTCTAGTAAGTATCAGTCTAGTTCTTATCATCCTTCTGTCAGCAGCCATGATAGTTCAGTGTGAGCTGCTAGTTCTTCCTGCAAACTCTGCGTGTGAGGTTTCTGCATGATTTCTCTGTCCCTTGGGAGTGTGCACACACAGTCTCTGCACTATAAATGCATTTTCTCATAAGTACAAACAATAAAGAAACCTGGCAGAGGGCCTATTTGTCATTCCTCTGAACCGGGAACTATTACAGGTTGGCCTATTGGTAAGGAATATGGGTTCCATTACGAATGAGGAAGAAGGAGCTCTCTAATTCACAATGTTAAGGGTGAAGGGAGTTTGGGAATGTGGGTAAAGTCAGATTGACTTAGCATAACTAAATGCAGGGGATTTTTAAAAGTTTCAAATGCAACATTTTTAATACCTTAGATTATTAAATATCTCTTAAATTTATATCATACTCACTTAGTTTTATTATTCTAATGATCTACAGAGAAAAAAATTTCATCTAATGCTTCTTAAAAGGAATCACATATGTCAGTGGTGAGTGCTCACACATTCATATTAATGCAGTTGGGATGGCATTTTCATGGAGAACGCAGCTCCACGTTTTCCTTGCTGAGGCATGAGGTCAGTAGCAGTCACTAAAGGATCACGAAAGCTTGGAAGCCATTAAACTTCTCAGCATTTACTTGAGGAGCAGATTCGCTATCTACCTGGGGAAGTCTTTGCTGGCTCCTGACAAAGTACATTGTACCAGTGGGGAAAAGCAACTGTCACTGATGAAGAGGGTTCAGCCACCTGTCACTGTTAGCCGATGTGCAAAGACAGGGGTAGGTCCACCAAACTTTGTCAGGAGGCTGGGATTCTGGAGAACAGGAAGAGTAGCCTCTCCAAGACTGCTCTGTTCTTCTATTTCCAAAACCACAGTTTTATACATAAAAGTTCAAAGACCACACCAACCTCTATTCCAAATAACAATCAGTGTACCTCAGTGACCTATTGCAACATTCCAATTCAAGGGTTAATCTCCGAAATCAATCCACCTAAACTACTCAAGATGGGCATCTTTAGGGTGAGAGCTAAATTTACCAAACAGTAAGAATGGGAGACAGGCGGGAAAGTGAGGCAGGACCTAAACTAACCAGCTGTGTTATGTCAGCCCTAGCCTGGCTGACTCCATCTTATTCTCACTATAGGAGCTCTCATAATCGGGAGGGCTTGGGATGGGAGGGAGCATGATCTTTTGGTCTTATTATCTTTCCAGAAGGTTGGCCCCTGGCTGGAAAATAGAAGATCCCCTTTCCGGCACTGCGATATTTTCAAATCTCATAATTTTTGTAATTAATGCATACCGTGGGTATGAGTTGATGCCACGCTATATAGCCCAATCGGAAAGAACATCAGGGTTTTAGAAATTCAGAATTCTCGCAAGAACCTAGTGTTCAGTGATTGGCTGAGTTGTAATTTTAACTGCCTCTAATGTTTCCAGATGCTACTGTTGAAAGAAGAAAAATAGCTCAGAGCAGTCTGAGCTTTGTGAGAGGGACCAAATTCACCAGGCCCAGATGGGCCAAAGAATGGACTTCAGCCACAACTCTGACACCTACGAGAAGGAGCGCAGTGGTTTTAAAGAGGTGTTCGCTCTCAGCTAGTTGCTAAACCTATTATCTTAGAGTTCCTGAAACAGAGAACCAAGGTATAAGCTATCAATAGATTATGCTATTTTAATGTATATTCTTGGTAAACAACTTCGTAACTATCTTTTTTTGTGGAGGGAAAAGAAACCATTCTCTATAAAATAATTTAAAGACGTTTCCCCTGAGCCAAATTTGAGGACCATGACCTGAAGCCACACCCAAGAAGTCTCAACCAGGTGGAGGGTTACCAGTGTTTGGTTTTATACATTTTAGGGAGACAGGAATTACAGGTGAGGTCATAAATCAATACATGGAAAACATACATTGGTTTGGCCCCCAAAAGGTGGGACATCTGGAAGGGGGGAGCTTATAGGGACAGGTGGGTTTAAAGATTCCTTAGCTGACAATTGACTGAAAGAGTTAGGCTTTAATACCAGGAGTCAGTGAAAAGGAATGCTTAAGATAAAGGGTCTGTTAATTAGAGACAAAGCATAGGCCCACTGCAGTGGAGTGGTTTGTTGTGTATCTTGAGGACCTGCAGGTGGGTCTTGTTAGTGAGTCACAGAGGACATCTCTAAGAAGGGGAGGGGGCGCAGTGAGGTCTGTCTGATCTTTCTCATGGCCAGCAACTCAGTTTCAGGGTCTTGGCCAAAAGGAGGTCCAGTTAGTCAGCCGCTTAGGGGAAGCCTTAAGATTTTATTTTAGTTCACATTTTCCTTTAAAAGCCTACTTATAACTCTGCTAGTTGGAGTATATATATTCAGGACCGCTTGAATCTGTGCTCCCAGGTTGTAACCCTTAACTTGGCCCAAATAAACTCTCTACATCGCTAATTTTGCCTCTGCTTCTTCCTTTAGGTTGACCCAGGCTTCTGTTATTGTTTCATGCTGACATCATACAGTCTGCAGCCTCCTGGGACATCCAGCTGTGTGTCACTAGATTCCTAGACCACACCATCCTAAAGCATGGCATGCTGTAATTCCTCTGCAGTTATTCATCATTTCCTGCAAACTTGGCCTAGCTCGAGACTGCAGAGGTGATCCTTGGAACTCTAATTGAGACTTCTGGTCCTATCCTTGCCCCATCTTACCTCAAGCGTGTGGTTATAACTTTGCTCTTGTGAACTAAAATGAAATGTTAAGGTTCCCCTCTCAGCGACTTGCTGACTGGACCCCCTCTCGGGCATCCCTAGAACTGAGTTGTTAGCCATGAGAAGGGAAATCAGACAGGCCTCATCATGCCCTCTCCTTAGAGAGGTTCGCTAACAGTTCACTAACAGGCCTAAGGCTCTGCAAGACCTACCTGCTTGTCCTCAATATACAAAACAAACCACTTGAGTCTGTCCTGGACTTTTTCTCTAATTAACAAATCCTTTATTTTAGGCAGTCCTTTCACTAACTCCTGGTCTTTTAGACAAAGCCTAACTCTTTCAACTAGTTGTCAGCTAGAGAATCTTTAAACCCACCTGTCACCTGTCAACTCCCCCCTTCCAGATGTCCCACCTTTTTGGGCCAAACCAGTGTATGTTTCCCATGTATTGATTTATGACCTCACCTGTAATTTCTGCCTCCCTAAAATGTGTAAAACCAAACCTCAAGTCCATGTGCTCAAGGCTTCTTGGGTGTGGCTCCAGGTCATGGTCCTCAAACTCCGCTCAGAATAAACTTCTTTAAATTATTTTCCAGCATATGGCTTCTTTTCCGTTGGCACTAGAAATCCTCCAAAATCCAAGATGAGGAAGGACCCTCACTGGAAAGAAATGAGAGCTCTGGGGAAAAGAGAGATGCACAGTGACTGCCACAGAGGGGCAGGGAGCTCTCAGTCTGCTAGGGGCTGTGCGGCTCCACTGACGTTCTGTTACGTGTCTTGACCTTGGAGAAGGAAACCAAAGACAAATGAGGGGATACGCTGCTCATTCACCTGCTATGAGAAAACAGGTCATCATTCCAGGTGGGAGGAAACTGACAGTGAGTGGGGGTGACACTTCCATATTCTCTCTAAGAGTGACAAGGAAAAACCTCAAAAAGCAATCATTTACTTGCATTTAGTGTCACAAGGAGATGAAGGCATTCCACAATGGTCACTCCAAGCTAGGCTTAGTACCCTGGGGACCCTGACTTTGTTCATTGTTTCATGTTGTTTTAATTTTTTCCCCCTCCAGCTTGCTAATTAATTCCACGTAACAAGAACAACAACAACAAACAAAGAAAAAAAAAAAGAGAGAGAGAGAAGATCTCTCACTGTGTGATTGTTCATGCACTTCGCTCTCCTCTTGTCTGCCACTGAGGAGGCAGTATGAAGTTATCCACCCTGATGCCCTGATGTGCTCGCCACAGGAGGCACCGGAGCACTGTGTTTTCATTACACTTACGGAGACAAAGACGCTGCGGGAATTTGCTTAAACATTAAAAAACACCCATCTTCTGGGGTGGAGAAAATAAGCCTTTCCTAGTGGGAGGGAAGTGCTAGCCTATAGAATTAATAGCTTAAAACCACTGATTATATTTTCCTGCTCTGTAAAGAACAAAATTGCTAATGATACCAGTAGCCTACTGTGAGCTTTTCCCTCCTGTCTGCAAGAAAATGCTTTCTATAAAAAGATCTGGATGCAGTCAGCAATTTATAAAATCCAACAACGAAATGCAGGGTACAAACAGAGGGCACCCACACAGGAGAGAAGTGAGAGGGCAGCCCATGAACCACGAAAGAAAGAAGGGCTTTCCTTTGTCCCTGGTTATAGTGATTGAAGACGTTTAAATGAGAGTCTTTAGGGAGCATCGTGAGGTGTTCAAAGAATCTTTAAACTTCCAAACACAGTTCACAGGGGAATTCGGGCAGCTTTATTTAAATTCACAGGCAGGGAGTTCATATTACCCCAGATGGATACTATTGACTTCAGTTGAATACATGGTTATGTGATTTTACCAGATAAAATAAAACATTGTTTTCATAAATGGCTGATAATGTCTTTGGAGAAAGGGAGTCAAATGGTTCGAAGCAATGTTTCTTTCTGTAATCTTTTTTTGTGCAAGTGTTATCTGTGTAAAATAGGCCCACGATAACTGCCTATTCTGCTGACCTCTGTCAAAGCTATCTTTAAAGTTGTCTTCTGTTGTCTTCGAGGTTTTGTGTCCTGAGATGATGAAACGTTGGGATTGATTTAAATCCCAGCATGCTATAAGAGTTTATATTAGGCCTTAATGACTGACATGGAATGAATTCAAAACCACTTTCTGTAAGAGTCACAGAAGAAAGAAGTGTCTGCCTCCGTGTGTAACGGGGGTGAGGGATGGGGGAGTTGGCAAACCAACCCAAGTCCTTATGTCCTTTAAGGCCCTTGTCTGTTTCAGTCAGGAAGAACTTAAAAATGTAAAGGACTTTTTAAAAGACCTTTCCTTACAGATTGTATTTACATTGATTATTTTAAGGTCAAATATACTGAAGAGGTTAGTGGAGGCAGAAAGGCCAGGGTTTAAATATGTTAACAGAAAAAAAAAACCTAAATTCTGTAAAATAATTTAAAGAGGATTATTTTGAGCCTAGTGTATGTGAGTACAGTCCCGGGAAACATGTCCTCAAGAGGTCTGGAGAAAATGTAGGCATATGAGGTTATGAAAAGCATTTTTTTTGTTTTTTGTTTTTTTTTTCTGTTGTGTTTGCTGGTATCCGTTTGCCTGAATCAGTTATTATATTCATGGTTGAAAAATAATGAGTTTCTATTTTTACTTTTCCCTGAATTAGATGACAACCTTTTGTGAAGCAAAGCCCTTACTTTGCCACTGAGTGTCGTTATGAATAATTCCTTTTTGAATTTCACGTGTTGTAATCTAATGAGACCTACCTTAAGGGTTGTAGGATTAGAACAAAGGTAATGAAAACTCTTGGCACATACCTAGACCATACGCAGCATTCGGCAAGTGGTAGATTTTATTCATGATGATAATTATTATTTTATCCTACGTGCCAGAAGCTGAAGTTTCAGTTTAATGCTGTTGTAGTGGAGGAAAAACTAGTCACCAACTCTGATCTTGCCCATGGGAGAAAAAATAATGGAGCTACCTGACCAGAGTTTCCAGACGTCTTCTGTACTTGTGGTTGAAAAATTTCTCTTTTTTGGAGATCTATGTGCCTATTAACTGGTCAAATGTTTCATAGCTGTTCTTTCTTAAGTCGGGCCTTCGCCTCCCTCTAGCTCCACAAGGCCCAGCAATCTCCACCAACCTGGCTATTCTCCACCTCTATGGGCGGAGGGGGAAATCCTCTGTCCAATGGGAGGCGGCTCCAGTTTGCCCAGAGGTCTTTACGTAAAGAGTAGTGTTGGGGAAGAATGGTAGGTGGGAAGTGGAGGCCTCCTCATTTTTTAATTGTAGTGTTTTGGTCTTCTTGGGAGTCTGATACTCTTGGTGCTGAATCCACTCACTGACAGTAAGTTAGTAAGGTCTTCAGGGATGCACATTAACTTTCTCAAGGAGCTAAAGGATATTTATGTATCTTAAAAGCAGGATCGGGGTCCAGGAGTTAATATGTCTTGCCAAGTACATAACCACTAATGGCCCGGAACTTTAGGAGGAGGAAGAGCAATGTGTAGCATGAATTCATTATTGAATTTGGCAAATAATCATTAGTGAGATTATCAGCTGAACACAAGCTGCTTTGTCCAATGGTACACATGCAGTTTTGTTTGGAAATAAGAGGGAGGGTGTGTGCACATGCAGTGGGTCAGAGATGAGAGGCAGAGATGGCTTTCCTAAATAATTTCTGTGTACCTTCCTCTTCTCCATCTGTTTGACAGCACATGTGGTAAGAATAAGACTGAGACAGTGAGGCCAGGGCCAACATGACACAGCTGGTTGGGCTGATTTAGGTCCTCTCCTAGTGACCTTCACCTCCTGCCTCCCATTCTTACTGTTTTGTAAATTTAGCTCCCACTTGAAAGATACCCATCTTGAGTAGTTTAGGAGAATTGAGTTAGGAAATTGACTCTTGAATTGGAAATGTTGTAATAGGTCATTTAGTTGTGCTGTTTATGATTTGAAGTAAGAGTTAATGTGGACTTTGCTTTGAACCTTTAGGTATACAACTATGATTTTGGAAATGGAAGAACAGAACAGTCTTGGAGAGGCGACTCTAGTTGTTCTGTTGTTCTGCAGAATCACTGGCCTTCTAACAAAGTCTGGGGGACCTATCACCACGTGTGCATCTTGGCTGACAGTGACAGTGGGCCTGACCTTTTCCATCACACATTGGATAACACATTGGATGCCTATCTCTGTGCCCAGGGAGGCTGCCCCCTGTGAATGATATCTGGGATTCTTCTCATGTGACTTTCAACTGGGTTTGGTAAAGGGGAGGCTCTGGCTGGAGGTCACTCATGGCAGGGGGAGAAAGGTCATTCGCCTCTGCTTCTCTGGCAGTCGCTGGGTTTCTCCAGACTACAGCCCTTATGGGCATCTCCTCCACTGCTCCAGCTCATACTGATTCTTCGGGTCCTGTTCTCAGCTCTAAGAGCAGTACTGGTTGCTGCAGGAATCTGGCCATCTTATTTTTATATCCCTGCCAACACTGTGATAAATAATTTCTTTACAAGCCTCTTTCTTTGGCTTGGCACCCGTAGCACAGTAGTTACAGCACCAGCCATATGCACCAAGGGTAGCGGGTTGGAACCCGGCCCAAGCCAGCTGAACAACAATGACAACTGCAACAAAAAAATAGCTGGGTGTTGTGGTGGGCACCTGTAGTCCCAGCTACTTGGGAGGCTGAGGCAAGAGAATTGCTTAAACCCAAGAGCTGGAGGTTGCTATGAGCTGTGACACTACAGCACTCTACTGAGGGTGACATAGTGAGATTCTGTCTCAAACAAACAAACAAAAGCCCCAAACAACAAAAAAGGCTCTGCTTTGAGTCACTTGGGATGGATTCTCAGAATTCTGCTACATCCAGATGTGCTTGCTGCCAGCACCAAATAATTATTCACTTAGTCCTCTCTGGCTCTCTGTGCAGTGAATTATAACCATCATGGTACAGCTGGTAAATTGAAAGTCAGAGAGATCACACGACATTGCAAGTATCATACAGCTACTGACTGTTAAAGCCCACCTTAGCCTTTCCCTAATGCCACATAGACCGTGTTCTACAAATAGTGTTTCTGTAACCTGCATAACACCTTCTTCAAAGATGACGCAGGAAGTTTCTAACTTCATAGGTGAGGAGTTGCCTAAAGGTATTTATATCATTTGCAGCAAACACTACAGAATCTAACACTAAAGGCTCTGGAGTTCCCTACACCCTAGTAGATTTTTATTTCTCTCCCTCCAATCACTTTATCTCAAATTCACAGGAAAGGTCAACTGCTGGGCAAACCAATTATATCAGTGAACCTGACTGGAGGAGGTACAGATCTGAGAGGAGAGATTTTCCTGGAGCTAGCAATTTGCAGTCATGTGAGGAGTTATAAAGAGAAGGCAATCAAACACTGGGTGCATAGTTAACCTTAACCATGATTTGCTCCATTAACAAGATCCCCTCATGTCCATCCCTGCCCCCTTCCTTTCCTCTTCTGTGTATTTTATGCCCACACTTCTGCCCTACCACGTGTCTTTCTTTCTATCACTGCTATGGAATTTTTCTTCTTATCCCAAAGCTGCATCAGTTCACTCCAAGTGTGCCTTTGTTTAACAGAAATCGCCATCAGTAGGGGATGGAAGGTTTGTAGGTTGGAAGGCCCAAGGACACAGATAAAGCTATGCCTTCTTTTCTCCTGAGTCTTTTCTTTTAACACCCACTTTCTCCATACTTTTCACAATACTGAATACTTTCCACAATGCTCCTTCATCCTAAATGGAGTTCAATATGCACTTTCAGTGCTCTCTTTTTAAGTTAATAAATTATGATTAAGAAGATTTCTGGTAGAAAATTACCCAGCAGGCCAGGGTGGGTAGATTGGAGTGTGGCTTTTCATGGCCCGAGTTCTAAGGGCATCAAAGCCAGGTGTTGTAATGGAAATAGCACCGGGTGGGGACGTCCTTCATGATCTGAATGCTGAGCTGTCTTCTAGAGTGGGGGACCCATAGTATAAGCTTTTCAAATTGTGGCCTGAAAAGGACCCGCACCTGGTTCCCCTGTCCCTTGTCCACAATGTAGATTCCTGTGCGTTCCTAGACTCACTGAAGGGGAATCGCTGGGCAGAAATCAGCATTTGAAGCAAGCAAGTTCTTAGAGAAGATTCTTATGTACATCAAAACACAAGAATGACATTAATTTGCTAAATTAATGTAGCAAGTACATGTGATGAAAATAAGGCAGAGTCAGTGAGGCGAGGGCCAACCTGACACCGCTGGTCTGGATGCTTTAGGTCCTCTCCTGGGGACCTTCACCTCCTGTCTCCCATTCTTTTTTTTTTTTTTTTTTTAATAATTTTATTGAATCATAATTATGTACATTGGTGCAATCACAGGGCACGATTCATATACATTCAGAAATATTTTGATCATACTGTTACAGATATCCTTCATGGCATTTCCTTGATC
>CAUYON010055913.1:0-17330 GCA_963573935.1 Arctocebus calabarensis
GGTGCCTGTAGTCCCAGCTACTTGGGAGGCGGAGGCAGGAGACTTGCTTGAGCCCAGGAATTGGAGGTTGCTGTGAGCTGTGATGCCATAGCACTCTATCCAGGGTGACAGCTTGAGGCTCTGTCTCAAAAAAAAAAAAAAGCAGCAAACAGGGAACTATGACCTCCTAAAAAGGACAAAAAGTTCACTCACTAACCCTAACGAGATGGTGATTTGTGAGGTATACCAAGAATTCAAAACAGCAGTTTGAAAGAAACTCAGTGGTGTCCAAGATCACACGAAGTCTCTAAACAAAAATTCAAATTAAGAGTTTGAAGGAAACTCAGTGATCTCTAATTGCAGAAAAGCAATTCAGAAATTTATCAAAGAAATTTAAGAAAAATATTGGGGAAAAATGCGGAAATCTTGGAATTAAGAAATACATTTGCTGAACTGAAGAATTCTTTAGAGGCTACCATCAGCAGAATGTTCAAGCAGAGAAAAGAATCAGTAAGCTCAAAGACTGGCTATCTGAATGTACATAGAGAGAAAAAAAGGAACAAAGACTGACTGTTAGATAAAGAAAACTACCTCAAAAAAAACCAAATCTAAGAATTACCAGTGTTCAAGAGGGAACTGAGTAAGAGTAAGGGGTAGAAAGCTTACTCAAAAAAATAATAATAAAAAACTTGCCAAAACTTAAGAAAGACATAAATATCCAGGGACAGGAAAGGTCTTAGAACACTGTTAACTCAAAACTTTCAAAAGTCGGCTCAGCGCCCATAGCTCAGTGGTTTGGGCACCAGCCACGTACACCAGGGCCGGCAGGTTCGAACTAGGCCAGGACCTGCTGAACAACAATGACAACTGCAATCAAAAAAAATAGTCAGGCGTTGTGGCAGGCACCTGTAGTCCCAGCTAATTGGGAGGCTGAAGCAAGACAATCACTTTAGGCCCAGGAGCTGGAGGTTGCTGTGAGCTGTGACACCATAGCACCCTACTGAAGGGTACATAGTGAGACTCTGTCTCAAAAAAAAAAAAATTTTAAAACCCTCTCAAAAGTCACAGACAAAGAAAGGAGCCTAACTAAAGATAGCAAGAGAAAAGCAGCAAATAACATATAAAGGAGCTCCAATTTGTCTGGCAACAGACTTCTCCAAAGATATCATATAGAACAGGAGGGATGTAAATTACATTTTTATAGGCCTCAAACAAAAGAACTTCCAGCCAAGAATACTGTATCTAACAAAATTATCATTCAAATATGAAGGAGAGATAGTGTTCTCCGGACAAACAAAAGCTGAGAGAATTCACTACCATGAGACCCATCTTTCAAGAAATGCTAAAGGAAGTTCATCAATCTGGGGAATGGGGGGGTGGGAGGTGGGGGGGAAACACCCTAATGTGCAGAAGAAAACTTTTCAAGGTTTAAAGCACACTGGTAAAATTAAGTATACAGACAAACTCAAAATACTCTATTACCATATTTGTGACAAGCAATTTGGCAGTAACTATCAAATTTTAAAACACATATGTATCTGTAATTCAGCAATTTCAGTTCAAGGAATTTATCCTATAGGTATAAAGTTTTTAGGTAAATGTGAGGGATGAAAATATATGCCTATATATGCATTGTAAATATATTTATAGACACTTTTCATGGCAGCATAATTTGTAATATCAAAAGACTCAAAACCTGTATTTCCACAAGGGAAATAAATATTCAAATAAATTTAAGTACATTCATAAAACAGAATTTGATTTAGTCACCTATAAGATAGCATTTTAAATACTGAATGGGAATGATGGTCTCCAAGATTTACCTTTAAGAGAGAAATATACAAACACTATATGAGGGGTGTTACCATTAATGTTTTCGTTAAAAAAAAAAAGAAGAAACAAATATATACTTGCATTTGTGTATATAGAGTGTTTCTTGAAGGATAACTAGAAACCAATGCCTCTCTAGAACTGAAGTCTGACTATATACCCTTTGGTACCTTTTGATTTTGGCTTCATATGCACATATTATCCAGTTTAAAGAAAAATCAATTAATTTATTTTAAAAAGAACTTGAGGCTGAGAGGTTACTTAACTTGAGGCTGAGAGGTTACTTAAGATCAAACAGCATGTAAGTATCTCTACAACTGAGATTACAAAGTAAAATATTAAAAACAAAACTAAAATAGGAAATTAAGAGCTAAGACACAAATCTGTGAGCATAAAAAGGTAAGATAAATGATATAAGAAACAAAGAAAAAAGAAGTTACTGGCCTCCCTAATTCTTGTATACCTAACTATAACTTTATAGCTATTGTTAAAGAATCTCTTAACTAATGTTTTGGAAGTTCTACAGTATTCTGGATAACCAATGTCATAACTGGTTGATAATCTCTGGCTTATAGAAGTGTATAACTATTACAGATAGCCTGCCACAAAAAATAAAATGCCATGTTAACAACAATTGCATTGTTGCTCAGATGCTTCTTCAGCCTTAGGCTTGAATGTTTACATGGAGAAGACAACTCAAAATTCTAATTCAAGGTATGACCATAAATAGTTACGAAACTCCTAACTAGCTAACCTTACACTAGCACTACCCCTTGCAGTTCTAAAAACAGTGTGTCTTAAGCTAAATGTGATTTGGCAAGAGGTTTCTTCTGACATCTGACTACAGACTGAAAAGTTGTTATGTTTTTATTCCTACTTCCATACTAGCTGGGAGTCCTCAATGTTGCAAGCCTTAGCAGGAAACAGGAGACAGCCACTAAAACACCACTGCACTCCTACAAGATCAGTCACACATCAATCATCTTACAAACCAATTTACCTTTCCTCTTTTGTACTGTGTTCTCTTGTTGATTTTATTATACTCATCATCTTTGGATACCAATGTTATCAACAATACAATCAACTAGAAAAGAACACTACCTTAAGTATACTAATTATTACTTTTTTCTTTTTATTTTTTAAAGATAGGGTCTTGCTTTGCTGCCAGACTGGAGTACAGTGGCTTAGGCAAACCTCCTGCCTAGTCTTCCAGAGCACTGGGATTACAGGCATGAGTCACCATGCTCAGCCTCTAATTACTAATTATAATAATAAATTGTTTTGTTATTTTAATTTACTTCCATTATTGCTAATTATTTCTTTTTGTTAAGGAAAACAACTTTTGAATTTAGAAAGTAAAAATATTCTCATGTTAAATATAGACAATACTCCACCAAAAATTATATCTATGAATTGTTGCTGTTGTTACAAAAACAAAATAGCTTAAAAATACTTTTTACATTAAAAATTCAAACCAACAAAAGGTTAACTAAATTAAGTAAATTAAGCATTCAATGGTGTAGAGAAATCATTCTAGTGACTCCAAACCTAAAATGAATAAAGGAAAAAGCTCACATTATTTTTCAGCTTTTAATGTTGCTTTAAAATCAATTCCCATTTTAATATTATGCTATAAACACAGGTATTCAAACAAATGTAAAATCAGCTTCAGTAATATCTGTAAGAAAATACTAAATACACTAGCACCTTAGAGACTATTTCGTTTGTTTTCCCCTACATGTTTTTCCCAGTGATACTGTTTCTGAGATGAATCAATTTTTAAGTAAATAAAAACTCAGGGAAATGGTATATAGTACCTTTTTAAGAACAAATTTTAAGTCACAGCATAATGCCTTTTTTTCCCAAAAAGCATCTAAAGTCAACTGTATTACATAGTTTCAGACAGACTAAATTTAGCCAGTTCTGTTCATCAGAGGAATGCTATGTGTCAGCTACATTAAAGCCCAAGGGCAGCCTGATAAACACTGAATACAGGTCACGTAGCTCTGTAGCTAACAAACTCTAAGAGAGCTTGTACTCGGGGGCATTCAAAGCAGTTTTGTCATCAACAATCTAGTATCCCTTGAGCCCCCATGTCGTTTCAGTTGCTAAGCAACTATGGTGTTAATGTCTTAGAGGAGAAAAACTTACCAGGCATCTGGCCGTTCATCTGGTTCTGCATGTGTGGTGCAGGAGGACCCCCACCTACCATTCCATCTGAAGGCATGTTGTGAGAGCGTGGAGGTGGGGGAGGGCCGCTCTGATTCATCCCTCCAGGACCCATAGGCATATTCTGTGTGGGTGGCTGAAAGAACACAGTTTAGTAAAACAAGAGAAATAGTTAGACTAATATATTAAAGATGCATATGGTATAACAGTTGCCTAAAAATTGAATAGGAAAAAAAACACAAATGCATTTCAATTTCTCCTAATGTATTTTAACCATGAACTTTATAACATCATATTTAACATACCCCCAAATAAAAAAATCACCTTTGAAACAAAAAGAATTCTCATTTATTATTTATGTTTATTGTTATATTTAAATTATGTTAAAAAATTAACTTTCATTATTGTTATTTGGATATAGTCATTATTAATGATGGATTTTACCTGAAAAGGTACAATAACAACTATGAAAAAGCCATAAATCCCCAAATATGATATATTTTATACTACTATTGGGAGGAATGGTGGCAGCAGAGGAATTTTTAAAACACAAATACGGCAAACAGTTCAGTTCAACATTTTTGTGCCGATTACTGCTATAGATTGGAAACATTACTGATGGCCTCTGAGGGTACAGAGACAGCTGCCTCAAAAGGATGCCTTTGGCAAATTTCCTAATGAAATTTTGAAGAAAACCACTGACTAACCTTGAGAGTTCACAAAAGGGTGAAAGGAAAAACATAAGATGGTCTGCAACACCTGGCTCCTTTGATAGAGCTATTTTGATGGCAAAAGCAAATGGTTAGTTCCCTTTTTAGCCCCCATGTTTAATCCTGCAGGAGAAGGAGGCATTTTTCTTTATAAATCTATCTCCCTGCTTTTTTTCTCTACTTCAATGTTCTAAATATAATACCCATTCTTGTAATGTCACTGGTGCTCGTCGCATTTTTAGATAGCCTTTTAATTATCGGGTACCCTTCCAGACTTTCTGAACACAGTTCTCTCTGGCACACTTAAAATAGATACGCATTGTTCTTTAGCCATTACATGTAAACACTCAAACCTCCAATCAGTTAATACATATAATCACAAACATTTATTTAAAGAAACAACCAAGTGCTATTCTTATAGCACCTATTTTAAAATCTGGATTTTAATTTCTTTACTACTAAAGAAGTAAACTATCATTTTTTTCTTCAATTCTCATCTTAAATTCTTTATCCAACTTTAACTTTGTTAAGTTTTCATTTTAAAAAATGAACCCAGTGTCTCATATCTTACTTTAAATTAGCCTTTGTCATCCTCCAAACCGGGCTTGTCTTGACCCTCTTCTGTCTGAAAACAAAAATCCTTCCTCCAATATTCTTATCCAAATTTTCTATTAAAAATTCATTTCTAACTCTGAAGAATGAGTCATCTTTTTATAATGTAACTAATAAACATCATGAGTTGTTTTTGCCATACTGGTAGAATATCTTGTATCAAACAAATCTTCCTACCAAATAAAAGTCATGAAATCCAAACAAAATGTACAAACTATTTAAAGGCACTAAAAACAACTTACACAGAGAAGAAAACAACTTACACGGAGAAGAAAAGAAAGCTACAACTCTTGAAAGAAGAGAAGCTTTTAAGACTAACTGCACAATTACCTTGGTTTTGTTTTCTTCTTTTTTGGCTGTATAACACGGAAAGAGCTCAAGTAGAAAACAACAGGCAAACTGGACTGAGGAAAAGAGTCAGAAATTTTTTACTATCGAAGAGCTGGAAACTGAAGAAGAAATTCTAAAAGAAGAACCACAAGAGGGAGAGAATTCAAAAAAACTAGAAGAAAATAACAACAGAAAGGCTAAAGAGCTAAGCAGAGATTTTAGCAGCTCCTCTCTGCTAGAGTGGCAGACTGGAGTACAGGCCCCCCCAAGTTAGAAGACCTTCATGAACAACTCAAGCTTTCTATTCAGACTACAAAAGAGCCTCTCCTTAGACCACTGGTTCTCAGTCTTCCTAATGCCACAACCCTTTAATACAGCCCACAGGGGTCGCGACCCACAGGTAGAAAACCACTGCCTTAGACTAAGGTGAAAAGTGAAATAAATCAGCCCTAACAAGTCTTAAAATCAAACCCTCAGCAGACTCAAGGTAAACTAGTATTTCACAAACCAGCAGAAAACGTAACTGTCTTTGGAAGAAAAGAATACTAATTAGACTTCTAAAATTGTTCATGACATCTGACATTCTTTAACAATTAAAAGGCCTCCCCTCAAAAAAGTTAAAATTAAAAGTCATTCTAAAAAACAGTAATAAATGACCAGTACCCACTAGGATGCCAAGAATTAGAAAATAAAATCTCTGAAGTTAAGAAATGGTTAATTAGAAACAGCAAAACAGAATAGTAAGGAAATATATAAAAAACATGATTGTATGAAGATATAAATGAGAGAAAATACAGAAAAAAGTTAAGACCTGTACAACATGATAAAATTGTGTAATACTCGTCTAACTGGAGTTATAAATATGGAGGATACAGAGTGAAATACAAGCAGTATTTGAAGAATACAGGTTAAGAATTTTCTAAAGCTAACAAAAGATAATGAGTCTCTAACATGTAACTACGAAGCTGTACAAACTTCAGCAGGCTGTAAAGAAAACCACATCTAGATACATCAAAGTAGTAAAAACCAAAGTCAAAGAGGAAATCTTAAAAGCAGTCGGAGAGGCTTGGTGCCTGTGGCTCAAGCGGCTAAAGTGCCAGCCACATACACCTGAGCTGGCGGGTTCAAATCCAGCCCGGGCCTGCCAAAAACAATGACAGCTGCAACCAAAAAAGAGCAGGGTGTTGTGACAGACGCTTGTAGTCCTAGCTACTTGGGAAGCAGAGGCAGGAGAATAGCTTGAGTCCAGGAATTGGACGTTGCTGCGAGCTGTGATGTCCCAGCCCTCTACCCAGGGTGACAGCTTGAGGCTCTGCCTTAAAAAAAAAAAAGCAGCCATAGAAAATAAAAACATGTTACTGTGAGCAGCAATAAAGCTCCTAGCACTCTGGGAGGCAGAGGCAAGAGGATTGCTTGAGCTCAGGAGTCGAAACCAGCCTAAGCAAAAGTGTGAACATCTCTACTGAAAACATTAAAAACAAGCTGGGCATCGTGGTGGGTGCCTAAAGTTCCAGCTACTCAGGAGGCTGAGGCAAGAAGATTGCTTGAGTCCAAGAGTTTAAGGTTGCTGTGAACTATGATGCCACAGCACTCTACCCAGGATGACAGAGTGAGATTCTGTCTCAAAAAAAAAAAAAAAAAAAAAAATGAAATAGAAGATAATAAGAAAATTAACCAATCGACCTAGAATTCTGTACTAGAAGAAAATATTCTTTGTGTAAAGATGAAATAAAAATAGTTTCAGACCAACAAAAGGTAAGAGAACTTGTTAGAACATATGAAATTAAAAGAAAATGATCCCACATGGAAGCATAGAACTGTAGTAGTTAATGGAGAAGAATGGAAAGGTAAATATGTATCAATACATGTAAGTTAATTTTTGCATTTAAAATATGAGTAACAATGTATAAAATATAGAACTAAAGTAACACAAAAAATAGCACACTAAACAAAGTTAAATTATTGAAAGATGCTAGCATTTTTCAACAAGTGTATAGCTCACATCTGTATCCTAGAACTTTGGGAGGCCAAGACAGTAGCATTCCTTGAGACCCAAAGTTCAAGACCAGCCTGGGCAATATATAGATGATAACCTTCCCTTACAAAAAAAAAAAAAAAATCAGCAGGTCACAGTAGCATGCACCTGTAGTGCTAGCCAGTTTGGAGGCTGAGATAGGAGGATTATTTGAGCCTAGGAGACTGAGGTTGCACTGAGCTATGATGACACCCCTGCACTCTAGCCCAGGCAACAAAGTGAGTCCCTATCTCAAAAGAAAAATAATAATAAAAAGAATGAATAAAATTAGGAAATCCAAAAGCTAATTATTTGAAAATATCAATTGATAACCCCTAGTAGAATAATTAAAAAAGAAGAGAATTTAAATGTGAGAGAAACTAAAAGGAAGGGACAGCAGTATATATCCTACAGATATTAAGAAAACAAGAAGGGCTTGGCGCCTGTGGCTCAAGCCACTAAGGCACAGCCACATACACCTGAGCTGGTAGGTTCCAGCCCGGGCCTGCCAAACAACGACAGCTACAACCAAATCACAGCAGGGCATTGTGGTGGCTGCCTATAGTTCCAACTGCTTGGGAGGCTGTGGCAAGAGAATCGCTTGAGCCCAGGAGTTGGAGGTTGCTGTGAGCTGCGTGATGCCACAGCACTCTACCGAGGGTGATAATGTGAGACTCTGTCTGAAAAAAAACAAACAAACAAAACAACAACAACAGTAAGAAGACATTAAAAACGACTTTATGACCATGCATCCAATAATGCAGGTGATATGAATCAAATTCTGTGAAAAACATAGTTTATCCAAACTGACAAAAGGTGTAAGAAAATCTACACAATCCTTTGCTAGAAAAATTGAATGCATAATTTCAAATCTTCCCCAAAGAAATCTCCTGACTAGATGACTTCACTAAGGAATTCTTCTAAAGCATTAAAAAAATAAATAATATCTAACACCAATCATATACAATCTTGCAGGGAATAAAAAAAAAAAGTGATTAATTTTCCAATTCTTTATGAGGTCACCAGAATCTGATGAGGACAAGAGGGTAAATTACAGACTACAGACTAATGTTATCTCTCATGAATAGAGACAAAAATCCTAAACAAAATTCTAGCAAATCAAAGCCAGACTTATTAAAAAGAAGATACTTGATAACTAACAAGGTTTATTTCAAGAATGTAAGCAGGCTCCGCGCCTGTGGCTCAACAGGCTAAGGCGCCAGCCACGTACACCAGAGCTGGCGGGTTCGAATCCAGCCCGGCCCACCAAACAACGACAGCTGCAACAAAAAAAATGGCCGGGCATTGTGGCGGGCGCCTGTAGTCCCAGCTACTTGGGAGGCGGAGGCAGGAGACTTGCTTGAGCCCAGGAATTGGAGGTTGCTGTGAGCTGTGATGCCACAGCACTCTATCCAGGGTGACAGCTTGAGGCTCTGCCTCAAAAAAAAAAAAAAAAAAGAATGCAAGCAGATTTAACTTTTGAAAATTCATCAAAGTAATCCACCAAATTATCATCTCAATAGATAAAGAAAAAGAATATGATAAAATACAATACTCAAAAAACTTCCAAAATAAGGAACAGAAGGAGCTGGGACTACAAACTAATATAACCTTTTTGGAAGGAAGAATAGAGAATCCTCAAAGAATTCAAATTACACCTCCCATTTGATCCTGCAGTCCCATTAATAGGCATCTACCAGAAGAAAAAAAATCCTTTGTCATAAGGACATTTGCACTAGACTATTTATTGCAGCTCAATTTACAATTGCCAAAATGTGGAAAAAGTTAATGCCCACCAGCCCAGGAATGGATTAACAAGCTGTAGTATGTGTCTACCATGGAATACTATTCAGCCATTAAAAAAGACAGAGCCTTTACATCTTTTATATTAACCCGGATGAAGCTACAACACTTTCTTCTTAGTAAAGTATCACAAGAATGGAAAAGCAAGAATCTAATGTACTCAATTCTAACATGAAGCCTGTAGATGATCTAATACATACCCACATAAGAGAAAAACTCAACTCAATTCAAGGTGTGAGGTGAGGGAAGGTGGGAGTGAGGAGAGGGGAGGCGGGAGGGGGCACAATGTTAGGGTATATGGCGTGTCTCTTGGGGGTGGGGCACAATTATAAGGGGGACTTTACCTAACAAACGCAAACATTCTAACCTAATTCTTAGTACCTTCAATTAACCTGAAACAATAAAAAAAAGAATGATATTAAAAATAAAACAAAACAAAAGAAGGAACATTCTTAATCTAGTAAGCCTATTGTATAAGTCAGCCACAATGGATGGCTCATGCCTATAATCCTACCACTTTGGTAGGCTGAGTCAGGATGATTGCTTGAGGTAAGGAGTTCAAGACCAGACTAAGCAAGAGACTCCCTCTCTATAAAAAATAAAAATATTAGCTGGGCATGGTGACACACACCTGTAATCCCAGCTACTCAGAACACTGAAGTAGGAGATTGCTTGAGCCCAGGAGTTTGAGGTTGCAAATGACACTGCACTCTAGCACGGGTGAAAGAATAAGAACCTGTCTCAAAAAAAAAGGGGAACAAAAGGCAATGTATAAAAATTTTATGACCAATATCCTCTTACTAATGAAAATACTGGACTCTTTTCACTTGAATTAAGAAATAAGACAAGAGGACAAGCATAGTGGCTCACTCCTAAATCCTACCACTCTGGGAAGCAGAGGCTGGGGAATCACTTGAGGTCAGGAGTTCAAGACAAGACTAAGCATAGGGAGAACCCATTTCTAGCATAAGTAGAAAAATAAGCCAGGTGAGGTGATACACGCCTGTAGGCCCAGCTACTCAGGCTGAGGCAGAAGGATTCCTTGAGCCCAGGAGTCTGAGGCTGCTGTGAACGAGGGTGAGATCACAGCACTCTAGCCTGGGTGACAGAGCAAGCCTCTGTCTCCAAAAATAAATAAATAAATAATAATAAGAAGAAGAAATAAAAATATCCATCAAGATCAATTCTATCCAACAAAACAAATAAGCCAAGAAACCAATTAACAGTATAAAGTATAAAAATTAAAAAGTAAGCAAAAAGAAACAAAGATCAGAAAAGAATTATAATTATTATTAGCTGAGTGCATAGAAAACCCAACAGAACCTATAATAAACTATTAGGATAAATGAATATAGCAAGATAACTGGATACAAGATCAATATACACAAAAGTTATTCCTATACATTTCCAACATACAATTAGAAAGTGAAATTTTAAAACTGATTACACAACGACATCTAAAAAAAATCAAATCACTAGGAATAAACTGAACTAAAGATATGTAATACCTCTACAACGAAATACTTTTGAGAGAAATTAAAGAGTTTACTAAACGAAGGAAAATGCCATTTTCATCGACTGGAAGATTTAATATTGTGAAGAGAATCAGTTTCCCTGATGTTGATCTAGAGATTCCATGCAATCCTATTCAAACCCCCAATTGGCTTTTTGCAAAAATTCACAAGTTCATTCTAAATTTAAATGCAAATGCAAAGGACTTAGAAAAGCTAGGACAATCTTAAAGACTACTACCCATTATGAAGATTTATTATAAGCTATAATAATTAAGACAGGGTTAGTGCAAGGATAGACAAAAGACCAAAAGAACAGAATAGAGAGTTGAGGAAAAAACATACATTTAGTCACAGCAAAAGAACTTACATTCAGTGCTTTAAAATGGTCTTTCCAATAAATGGTGCTGGATCAAGTGAATATCATACGAACAAAAATGAACTTTGACTTCTAGCTCAAATCATACAGAAACTTAATTTGCAATGGGTTATGAATAAACAAACTTTTAGAAGAAAATATATACATACCTTCATGATCTTGATAAAGAAAATGATTTCTTACTCAGTATACAGAAAAAATTACCCATTAAGAAGAAGACTGATAAACTGGACTTCATTTAAATTAGAAACTGTGATCATCAGACACCATTAAAAGAATAAGAAGGCAAAATGAAAGATATTCTCAATATAGAAAGCCAACAAAAGACCTGTTCCAGAACACAAAAAGAACTCTTACAAATCAATAATTTTAAAAAAGACAACCCAATTTAAAAATGGGTAGAAAGGAGATATTTAGAAAACTTTTTTAGGGATGATATTGATTTGGAATGATATTCTGGACTGTGATGGTAGTTAAATGGATTTGTCAAAACTCGTATCTACACTTAAAATGGATGAATTATATCTAAAATGTCACTTCTCTCCTGTCACAGCCCACAATCCCTGATGCTCTTTCTTCATAGCACTTACTACCATTGTGATTTCAAATGTGTTTGCCTAAGTACTTAATGTCTGTCTTCCTTGTTATGTTAAGTTCTGTAAGGATTGATTGATCCATGATTATATTAGCTCATTATTGGAGGCCCTAGTCATCTAGTATCAAACAGAGGCATCTGGTAAATGTTTGTTAAATGAAAAATGATCCTAAGGCTCGGCGCCTGTGGCTCAATGGGCTAAGGCACCAGCCACGTACACCTGAGCTGGCGGATTCAGATCCAGCCCGGGCCCACAGAACAACAATGACGGCTACAACCAAAACAATGGCCGGGCGCTATGGTGGGCACCTGTGGTCCCAGCTACTTGGGAGGCGGAGGCAGGAGACGCTTGAGCCCAGGAATTGGAGCTGTGAGCTGTGATGCTACAGCGCTCTACCCAGGGTGATAGCTTGAGGCTCTGTCTCAAAAAAAAAAAAAAAAATCCTAAAATATAACCAACACTTCAAAATTAAATTAGGAGACAGTATCTTCCTATCAACTTCCATAATTTGCTTACCATCAAAATTGCCTATTCCACCTTCACATCTCTATTTGAAGTGAGACATGAATCTCACTTCAGACATGAATCTCTAATATTGCCCCCACCCTCAAATTGCCTTATCAATAGTTTCAGTAGTGGAAATTCCATCTTTCCAGTTGCTCCAACAAAAACCATGGAGTCATTCCAAACACCTCTTTTTCTCTTATCCCCCATCCCCACATTCATTTTTCAGCATAGCCTTATGCTTTCTTTAAAATATGCCCAGAATTTGATCACTTCTACCACCATTTCCCTCTGCTACTGCCTTCATGCAAGCTGCCATCATGCCTCTCACTTCGATTATTACAGTAGCCTCCTAACTGTATTCCCTGCTTTGATCCATGCTTCTCTATATTATATTCTCCACATTCAGTCAGAATGAATTTGTTATACCAATTCGTTCCTTTGTTAGGAATCTTCCTATAGCTTCCAATTTTAGAATAAAAGCCAAAGTCCTTACAACAGCCCTGTATTATGTCCACACATCAACTCGTTACCTTAATTTATTCTGTTCCAGACACAACTTTCATACTATTCCTTGAACAAGCCACAACAGCTTCATCTAAGAACCATTCCACTACTTGTTTCATGTGCCTAAAATACTCTTCCTTAGATCTTTGTTCAAACATCACTTTCTCAACAAATTCTATCCTGACCACTCTATTTTATATTGTACATTCCATCCCCAAGAACATCCATTCCCAAAATACCTATCCTACTCTAATTTTCCTCTTTCCATAGCTCTTACCATCTTTCAACATGCTATCTGACTTCTTTACTTATTACACTTGTCTTGCTTAATAGAATATAAAACCCAAGAAAGTATAACACTTGTCTGTTTTGTTCACTGATGTTCCAGAAGTACCTAACTACTATTGTCTGACACGAAGCAAACAATTAAACATTTATAAATAAACTCTCAAATTTAAATGGCCACAAAAATACAAATAATTCCATTAAATTATTTCCACTGTTTTTTTTCTTTCTTTCTTTTTTTTTTTTTTTGAGACAGAGCCTCAAGCTGTCACCATGGAGAGAGCACAGTGGCATCACAGCTCACAGCAACCTCCAATTCCTGGGCTCAAGCGAATCTCCTGCCTCTGCCTCCCAAGTAGCTGGGACCACAGGCGCCCACCACAACGCCCAGCCATTTTTTTTTTTTTTTTTTTTTTTTTGGTTGCGGCTGTCCCTGTTGTTTGGAGGGCCCAGGCTGGATTTGAACCCGCCAGCTCAGGCCTACATGGCTGGCGCCTTAGCCTGTTGAGTCACAGGTGCCAAACCACCACTGTTTCTTTAAAATACAAACATTGTTGTGGAATATACTTTTTAGTTTAATAATCCTTTATCTGTGTAACTATCATTAGCGTAACTGTCATTAATATAGTTCCCCACAAGGAGGCACTAAAATGACACACAGAAATAAACAGGAGATTCAAAAATAAATTATTATTCAAAATAGGTGATATACATAAAACTTTCTAAAGCTCATAGAGATAATTTATATATACATGAACAAAAGGGACTTGATTAGTCAGCAAAACTAGATCCAAAAACTCCTTCAATATCATACCCACTTCCTAGTCTTAAGTCAGTCTCCCACACGTATGTCTAAGAGGTCCCTTCTATTCTTCATTCATTCCCACAAGAAATTTCAGGATGCCATCATGGGTAGCCTTGAATCTATGCAGGTTCTAGACCTTACCAACTTATTGATTTCCCCAATTTAAAAATATTATCAATTATCATCATGAAATCTTGTCTCCTCAAAAAAGATAGGTAACAGAAAACTCAGTCCTATCATAAAAGCTGACCAACTGAACTTCTTTAACTAATAATTTTTCTCACTTACTTTCATAGTATGATAATCTCCAAATTTCTGGGCTTAGGCCCCAGAATGATTCACCTACAAACTATACTCTCATCAGTTTTAGTACCAGGCTCCTCATGAAATTCAATCTTTCTCTATTTTACGAATAGCAAACATTCCCACCACAATAAATGCAACATACATTTCATCTCTCTACTCAACCCGGAGGATGTCAAATACTAAAAAGTCACACTACATTCAAACATGGTAATTTAAAATAACAAAAAGGAAATGCTTTAATCTTCCCAGAACAAGGGAATTCTCTAGAATTCAAACAAAATACAAAAACAAAACCACTCCTAAAATATGCCAAAATAGTACTCTAAGCCTTTCTTAAAGGTTGTAATAACTCCATCTGTTAAGAAACAGGGAAAAAAAAAAACAACAGAAAAATATATGTTTACTCTTGCATTTATTTTCTATATTATTTTTACATCTATACCAATTTGGTCAAACTATGAACGTAATGTATGATCATTATTGAAAAGAAACAAATACAACTAGGAACCAATCTCAAAGTTTGGTATGCATATCTCCAGAAACATTTTACCCATACAGATACACAGCATATATTTACTTTTTACAATCAGGGTCCCAGTATTTTTTTTTTTTTTTTTAAAGAAACAGGGTCTCACTTTGTAACCCAAGCTGGAGTGCAGTGGCATCATCATAGCTCACTGTAACCTCAAACTCCTGGGCTTAAACAATCCTCCTACCTTAGTTACCCAAATAGCTAAGACTATACAGGTGCATGCCAATGTACCTGGCTAATTCTTTAATTTTTTTGTAGAGATGGGGCCTCACTATGCTGTTGCCCATGCTGCTCCTGAACTCCTGAGCCCAAGTTATTCTCCCATTAATTATCCCTTGACCTTCCAACATGCTGGGATTACAGATATGAGCCACCATGCCTGGCCCTGTGATTTATTCCTTCTATTGTAAACATTATTTTTTATTAGTATCCAACTTGACATCACTTAAAAGCGTAGGATTCAACTGAAAAGCAGGTATAGTTTTTATCTTATACTCAACAGTGACACTTGTTTTTAGTTCGGGTTTTTTCTTTTTTCACTAATATAAATAATACTTCATTAAATAGCTTTGTATAAATACCTTGTGTACTTGTGCAAAAAACAGTGAATTACTTAATTTTTCTTTCTTAACTATATAGAAAAGAAATTCTGTTCCCTATGGAGAGAGCTAGATATGTTATTTTTTCAATTAATGTCAAGGTTCCCTGGTACGTTTGCAAGTTGTTTTCACTGATTCATTAATACAGTTCTGAAAAAATACCAAATTTCACACACACGCATTTCTACTCTTTACAGTAGGCTAAATTAAGAGAGTCATCTGAATTTTATATATACTGTCCAACGACAGTTAACATGACTTTTTTTTGATTAGATACATGAAAGAAAAAGACAGGCAAGGTGCTGGTAAAATGCTCCCTGTTATCAATCCAGAAAAATATGCCCCCATAGAACAATTCTTCACAAAATACAGAGTTGCCTCCTTTGTGGAACTTTCCCTAGTCCTCAACAGCAGAACTAATTCTGCTGTTTCAATGCATTTTAAATACACAGTATTTCTAAAATGGCACGTATCGGCCAGTCGTGGTGACTCACGTCTGTAAACCTAGCACTAAAGGAATGGATTGCCTGAGCTCAGAAGTTTGAGAACAAAACCCTCTTCTCTAAAAATAGCCAGGCGTCATGGTGGGTACTTGTAGTCTCAGCTCCTCGGGAGGCTGAAGCAACAGAATTGCTTGAGCCCAAGAGTTTGAGGTTGCTGTGAACTATGATACCACTGCACTCTACTGAGGGTGACAAAGGGACACTGTCTCAAAAATAACTAAAATAAAATAAAACGGCATGTATTATTACTATGTCACTATTTTTCGAGTTGTCTTTTAATTATAAAGTTTTCTAGTATATATAAAAAGGTTTTGTTTTACATTTTTAAAGGAATTAGATCAGTATTTTTATAGTCTCCTTTCCTTTTATTTCTAACAAAGCCTCCCTTTACCTCAAGATTAAATATTGATGTCCTAATTTATACAAAATCTCATAAATATAAACATTTCAGAGACATTTCATTTGTAGTTTTGCTTCCTGTTTTTAATATCAAAATGTTTTAATTAGACTTTTTTATTGTGCAGCACCATACTGGGTATAACAGAAAGAAAGAGACTTGGGGACCAAGCCATAGCAGGAGAAAGGGGAGAACTCTTGTTATGACCATCATGCTTCTAACTAAGGGAAATAAGTGCTTAAACTAAGTGTTTATACTCACTTAAGACAGGAAATATGAAAATGCTGGCTGTGGACATTTCCCCTTTTTATGGCAGGGAATAACAAAGGGGAAATGAGTTTTGTCCATATTGTGTTGAGATGTTGATGAAATATCCAAATGGATATGTCTATTGGAAGCTGAACTCATGTCTCACACACATCTATAAAGATCTGTATTTGGGAACTATCAATCTGTATAGGTAGAACCTGAAGTCAAGACTATGAAAAACCAAGAGTATGGATGAAATCTCTCAGGAACAATGTGTACAGTGAGAAAATGCTCAAGAGGAGAAAATCAACATTTGATGGGCCGGTCAAGGATGATGAGCCGAGCAGCCAGAAAGTTTAGTAAAGAAGAAAACTATTAGAGAAGCCAAAGAACAACATTCAAAGGAGAAAACAGAAGACATTATCATTCTTACCACATGGAGAGTATTATGTTTACCAATCATTTAAAACATTATAAAAAAGATGTCAGTATTTAAGAAAAATCATTTTTATCACTTTAAATGAGACTATAGATCCTTTCATTTTTTAAAAGTTGTAATAATAGGGAGTCTTTCCCCCAGTGAACACTCTTGTTTGGTTTATTAAAGATTAGAAAAGTTGAGATTATTTTTATTCCCATTTTTCGGATGAGAATACTAAGGCTTGGGGAGTTTGAGGAAATGGCCAAAGTAACTCACCTACTAAATTTGA
>CAUYON010055915.1:0-30438 GCA_963573935.1 Arctocebus calabarensis
AGTAAACGAGAAAATATCATGAATGGTATGTCAATCAGGTTGATAAAATATCTCAGATTGCATGTGAAGCCCCCACACTGTACCCCATGGTTGAACTAATGTACACAACTATGATTCAATAAAAAAAAAAAAAAAAGAAATTCTGCTACCTAGACCTAGCATGTGGATTCCAAGTATCATTCTTGCAAAAGCCTTTAGCTCCTCCCAATAGATTGTCTACAAATTAAAGCCTAACCATCAGGCATCACCCAGGTATCACCTCATTGCAGCTCTGAAGCAATGACTGATCTGTGGACATGTTCGATAATTCACCCTGGTGAGAGCACATCACAGATAAGGACATCTGTTCAGAGGCTGCTAAAATGAGGTGATCTCAAGTCAGGGAGTGACATGAGAACTAGATTGGAGAAAACAGACAATTCAAGAAATAATAACAAGATAAGTCTTGCCTCATGAGTAGACATAGGGAAAACTCCAGACTCTTTATCTTTAAATAAAGTCTTGGCCATTCATGCAGCTGAAACCTCACAGTTGGTCTTGCGTATTTGAGAGACTCTCATGCCGTTTAAAGTCCATCAACGTCATCAGTAGCACAATGTCTTCCCAGAAAAGATTTCCGGCCCAAAATGGCAGATGAGGAATGAAATGATGAAGCAAGAGATGTTTGTTTTCCTTGCCTTCTCTGTCCTCTTTTAGTTTCTCCTCTTCCTTGTAGGGCTTCCTGCCCTCTAGCCACTTAGGGCCCTCACACTGATTTCCAGCTTCCTCAAGTTGCTCTCCAGCCTTTCTGTCCCAAAAACCCCAGACTCTTCAATTCTATTCACACACTATCCGAAGTTAATGCCTCCCTTAGCCCCTACCAGATGGGAAGGAGAGTTAGCATCAGTTCCACAGCTGATAATCCTTTATACTTACATCAGGATTTACGAGTTGGTCACTGGCTGATGACAGAGTCACTTTTCTCTGAGCCTCTATTTGCTTATCTGCAAAGGTTGAGTGGATTGAAGTAGATCAAGGTAACAAGTCCCCATACTTAACAGAAGCTGAGTGTACAACATGGATAAGTGAAGCAAACTAAGGCACAAGGTAACAAAGAAAGGTGGCTTCCTTGGAGACGGAGAGAGCTCCTGTCCCCTGAAAGGGTATTCAGCTTCAATGTTGAAGACTATATTCACTTTTGATAAATTAAATTAGTCATACAGGCGCAATGTTTCTACACCTTCTGTATTTTTCAAGAATATTTAGAAATACAGGAGTTTTTTTACTTAGATATCTAGTTTCAAAAATTTGGCACCATTAATTAGTTCAAAGTTGTTTAACTTTGCACAAGAACTATGTAGGCCTAATGAAACACATCTGTTGGCCAAACTTGGCCTTCAAATCAGTTAGCATTCTCTGGATTAAACAACCTCTGAGGCTTCTTCTGGCATTTAAAGGTGGGGAAAATCTAAGATGCCTTCACCTTCAGGAATTTATCTGTAAAACTGTGGCACCCAGGGCTGCAGGATACAACAGAGAGAAACATAAATGTGCACCAATAGTTTGCTCAAAGTTTCCTTCAGATGTCATCAGTATATATATATTTTTTATCTCACTCTCCTTGATCTTGTAATACAAGAATTTTTGTAGCCGTTGAGTAATGGAGAAAGATTAAAGTGGTAATTTCTCAGAATAAACTAAGCATTGCCTTTATCTTGTCATAAATTTAAACTGTGTTTAATCATAATGAAATGTAATGTTAGCCAGGCACAGTGGCTCAGGCTTGTAATCCCAGCATCTGGGGAGGCTGAGGCAAGAGGATTACCTGAGGCCAGGACTTCAAGACCAACGTAGGCAATATAGTGAGACCATATGTCTACAAAAAAATGTTAAAAATTAGCTGCAGTCCTCACTACTCGGGAGGCTGATACAGGAAGAATTCCTGAGCCCAGGAGTTTGAGGTTGCAGTGACCTGTGATCCTGCCACTGCACTCCAATCTAAGCAAGAGAATGAGATACCATCTCTTTAAAAAAAAGGTTAAATAAAATAAGTAACATCATCAAGGTAGTCTTACATTAAAAAAATAGATTTTTTCCAGTGATGAAATTTGAGAATAATAAAATGCTTTCTCTTTTAAAAAGTAATAATAATTTATTACCTCTTATTACCTCTTATCATTTTCTGGGTTATCTGGCCAGTTCTGTTCTAGCTAGCATGGCTAATCTCTGTGGTCAGCTCAGTCCTTGGCCGAGGCTGGATGGCCTAGGATGGCCTCATTCTGTGCCTTGTATGGCAGACTGTTGGGTCTAAGGAGGGACAACTAGAGGCCATGCCTCTGCTCCATACACCCACTCATCCTCCAGCAGGCTTGCCCAGACTTCTACACGTAGTAGTGTCCAGGTTCCAAAACCAGAAACGGAGGGAAAGCCAATTGGTTCATCCATGTTCCACACTCACCCCTGATGTTTGAATTTGTGACCTCTGATCTACTCCAAGTACATTCTAAGTCTTTGATTATGGCATATTTGTTAATGTCCCACTGACCTGGACTCTCAACTTAATCCCTCTGTGCCCTACACATCTGCCCCACCCCCACTCAGGTTTGCCAACAGCAAAAACGACCTACCTTTACCATCCCATAACATCTACAATTTTGTGAAGCCATCCTTGCTTAAGGACAGTCCATCTTCATTTTTTTTCTCCTCTAAAGCTGCCCATGTTGACAGGCAGCACTTGGTAAGTGTCTTAGTCTATTTTTGCAGCTTATAGCAGAATACAGCAAGTCCCCACTTAATAACACCTATAGGTTCCAGGAAACTGCAACTTTAAGTGAAATGATGTACAGTGGGTCCTCAAATAGCATCATCATGTTCAACTTGGTTTCATTATAACATTGATTAAAAAAATTGGTTTTGTTATACATCATTTAGCTTAAAGGCACAGTTTCCGAGAACCTATCAATGACATTAAGTGAGGATTTACTGTACCATAGACTGGGTAATTTATAATGAACACAAATGTGTTAGCTATGGTTCTGGAGGCTGGGAAATTCAGGACTGAGGGAAAGGCATCTATTAAGGGTATTTTTGCCACATCATCCCATGATGGAATGCCAAAGAGAGAGCAATAGAGCAGGCATTAAGTTCCTAACACATGCTTTGGGGGGGATACATTAAATCCATAGCAGTAATGGTGCCTCTTCTTTGGATTTCAGGTTGGTTCAGGTCTCCATTTTATTTGGATGCCCTCCCAATTTACCTGAGGTTTGCTTTTGGGGTGTATTTTTTGAGACAGTCTCACTATGTCACCCTCAGTAGAGTGCTGTGGCATTCTGTGGTGTCACAGCTCAGAGCAACCTCAAACTCTTGGGCTTAAGCAATTCTCTTGCCTCAGCCTCCCAAGTAGCTGGGACTATAGGCGCCTGCCATAATACCCAGCTGTTTTTTTGTTTTGCAGTTCAGCAAAGACTGGTTTTGAACCCACCACCTTCGGTATATGGGGCTGGTGCCCTACTCCCTGAGCCACAGTCGCCACCCTACCCAGCTGTTTTTGTTGTTGTTGTTGTTGTCATTGTTGTTTAGCTGACCCTAGGCTGAGTTCAAACCCACAAGCCTCAGTCTATGTGGCCTGCACCATTTCCACTGCACCATTTCCAAGCCATTACCTAAAGTTTTAATCTCCTTTTTTGCCTTCTTTTAAAACCCAATGGGCTATGGCATTGAATCCATTTTGAGATATGCAACTCAATTTCCATCCTTCCTGATCTTTATCTTTTGGTATTCTCGTGACTTCTTTCTCTTTAGGAGCAAGAAAGTGTTTTTAAATCATTGTTCTCTCCCTTCTTCTGCTCTATGTTCTAAAGTCTATAATTATTCTTCAAAGTACTTGCTTAATGTGTTTCAGGTCAAGTCCTAAAGAAGGTCTTATTTGCCTTGGGTCAGCAAAAGGTCTAAATGTCAAGCTCAGATCTTCAATTTTATGATGATTGAAGAGGTCAGACATGAAAATCTTCATAGTGCTCTCCTTGTTAGGGGCTATCTAATAATGGGAAAGATTAAAAGGGTAATTTTCAAAACAAGCTAATCATTGCTTCTGCCTTGGCACACATTCAAATGGAGTTTAACCACATTAAAAATTTATGTCATCTGGGTACAACTGTGTGCTAATAGACTGTCTACTTATGAAATTTAAGAATGATAATACAAGGTTTTTTAATGCCTATGAAATAACTTGAATAACTTTGAATTGACATGTTATGCAATCTTAGTTCAGATTATTTGCATATAATATTCTCAGAGTCTCTTAGAAATAAAATAGAAACATTAATTCAGTCACCACTTTGCATGATATTCTTTTAATACATTTTCCAACTTGTTCAAAACACTCTCATGGGATAGCAGAGTAGTTTTTAAAATTATACTTGCTAATTGCTCATAAAAAGGCAAGGGCTTTAGCATATTATTTCTATAATCTATATATCTAAAGTTATTGAAATATGAGTTTTCATTTAAGCATAGTGATAACTGGCCAGGACTTTAGTGCTGAATTCCTAAACTGGGGATGAACATAAAAACCCAGCCTGATATTTTCACCCCAATTCATAAAGCACCATTGTCAGATGATGTTATATAGAAAGTCAATTCATGCTTTGAGGAGTTGAATCCTGCCATTGTCTACCACTGTGACTAATATTTACAAAAACATTTTTACCTTTTGTTACTTGCTCCAACTATGTTATTTTTCAGTATATAGTTGTGCATTTTTATCTGATTCTAGGATCCAGCCAAAAAAAACCCAGAACCAGCTCGGCACTAGTGGCTCAAGCGGCTAAGGTGCCAGCCACATACACTTAGCCGAGCATTGTGGCGGGGGCCTGTAGTCCCAGCTACTTGGGAGGTGGAGGCAAGAGAATCACTTAAGCCCAGGAGCTGGAGGTTGCTGTGAGCTGTGATGTTATGGCACTCTATCCAGGGTGACAGCTTGAGGCTCTGTGTCAAAAAAAAAAAAAAAAAAACCTATCATTTCTGGGAAATAAAGAGAAAATAAACAACAAGTAGGAGAAAAAAATAGCGATTGGAATGTTTCTTAGAAAATAGGCATCAATAGGAACACACTATCTTAAAAACAGAGGTGATAGGTCCCGGCACACTGGTCTCACCCTGTTCTTGACATCACATGTTAGGAAGAACAGGGGCAGATGTGGTTCAACCAGGTAGAGGGAAAATTGAAAATGAAACCATGTTTAAAAAATAAAATAAAGGGGGCGGCTCCTGTGGCTCAGCGAGTAGGGCGCCAGTCCCATATACCGAAGGTGGCGGGTTCAAGCCCAGCCTCGGCTGAACTGCAAAACAAAAAAATAGCGGGGCGCTGTGGGGGGCGCCTGTAGTCCCAGCTACTAGGGAGGCTGAGGCAAGAGAATCGCTTAAGCCCAAGAGCTGGAGGTTGCTGTGAGCAGTGTGACACCACGGCACTCCACCCAGGGCAATAAAGTGAGACTCTGTCTCTACAAAAAAAAAAAAAAAAAGAAACAATAAAGACTAGCACCTAAATAAATGAAATTGAAACAAAAAATTACAAATGATCAACAAAAGGAAAAGTTGCTATTTTGAAAAGATAAGCAAAAATTGCCAATTCTTTAACCAGACTAAGGAAAAAAAATGAGAGAGAGTGAGAAAAGATCCAAATAAATCAAATCTGAGACACTAAAACCAGACACAGACAGAATAAGAGAGGAAAACTATAGGCCGATATCTCTGAACAGAGAGGCAAAATTCCTCAACAAAACACTAGTAAACCAATTCAACAGCACATTAAAAAGATTATTCATCATGATAGAATGGGATTTATCCCAGGGATGCGAGGATGGTTCAACATATTCACATCATTCAATGTGATTCATCACAAGAGAATGAAGAACAAAAACCATATGATCATCTCAACTGAAAATGAATGTCCTCTCATGATAAAAGCTAAATAAAAGGGGTATGAAATGAACATACCTCAATACCATAAAAGCCAAATATGACAGACCCACAACTCATGTTATCCAAAATGAGGAAAAACTGAAAACTGTTCCACAGAGACCTGGAACAAGACAGGGTTGCCCATTTCACTGCTGTTATTAACACGCTATTGGAAGTTCTACCTAGAGCACTCGGACAAGAGAAAGAAAGAGAATCCAAATCAGAAAGGAAAAAGTCAAATTATCCTTGTTCACAGATGACATGATTTCATATTTACAGAAGCCTAAAGACACCATAAAAAACTATTAAAACTAATAAACAAATTCAGTAAAAATTCAAAGTGCAAAATCAACACAGTAAATCAGTAGCATTTGTAAATCTCAACAGGGAACAAGCTGAAAAAGAAACCAAGAAAGCCATTTACAATAGCTACAAATAAAATTAAAAAACCAGGAATAATGAAATGAAAGAAATTTGCAATGAAAACTGTAAAATATTGACGAAGGGGGGAATTAAAGAAGATACAAAAAAATTGGAAAAATATTTCAAGCTCAAGGATTGGAAAAATAAGTATTGTTAACATGTCCATACTACTCAAACCAATTTACAGATTCAATGAAATCTCCATCAAAATACTAATGATATTCTTTAAGGAAATAGGGAAAATAATCCTAAGGTTTATATGAAACCATAAATGACCCAGATTAGCCACAGCTATATTGCACAAAAAGAACAAAATTGGAGAAGTCACATTACCTGATTTCATATTATACAACAGTGCTGTAGTAACCAAATTAGTTTGGTACTGGCATAAAAATAGATACATAAACCAATGGAACAGAACAGAGAACTCAAATAAATCCACTCAAATAAATCCTTTGTTGAATTAACTTTCAACAAAGGTACCAAGGGCATACGTGGGGAAAGGACAGTCTCTTCTGTAAATGGGGCTTGGAAAACAGAATATCCATATATGGAAGAATAAAGCTAGACCCTTATCTCTCACCACATGTAAAAATCAAATCAAAATGGATTAAAAGCTTAAATCTGAGTCCTGAAACTATAAAACTACTAGCGGAAAACATTGGGGAAATTCTCGAGGACTTTGGGCCCGGCAAAGATCATTAGAGTAAGACCTCAAAAGTCAAAATAGACAAATAAGATTACACAAGCTAAACAGCTTCTGTACAGCAAAGAAAAAAATCAACAAAGTAAAGAAATAACCCACAGAATGGAAGAAAATATTGAAAACTATCCATCTGGCAAAGAATTAAAAACTAGAATTTAAGGGCGGTGCCTGTGGCTCATCCAGTAGGGTGCTGGCCCCATATAACAAAGGTGGCAGGTTCAAACCCAGCCTCTGCTGAATTGCAAAACAGAAAAATAGCCAGGCGTTGTGGCAGGCACCTGTAGTCCCAGCTACTCAGGAGGCTGAGGCAAGAGAATCACCTAAGGCCAGGAGTTGGAGGTTGCTGTGAGCTGTGATGCCACAGCACTCTACTGAGGGGGATAAAGTGAGACTCTGTCTCTACAAAAAATAAAAAACAAAAACTTGAATTGATAAGGAGAACTCCAGAATAACTCACTAGGAAAAAGTCAAATAATTTGATTAAAAAATGTGTAAACAATCTGAATAGGTATCTCCCAAAAGAAGACATACAAATGGCCAACATGTATATTATGATAAGACAGTCACCATCACTAATAGTGAGAGAAATGCAAATCAAAACTATAATGAGATATCATCTCAGCCCAGCTAAAAGGCTTATATCAAAAAGACAGGCAATAATGGATGCTGGCAAGATGAGGAGAAAGAGCAACATTGACATTGTTTATTGGATTATAAAGTAGTGCAACCAGGATGGAGAACAACACATACAGAGCTTCCTCAATGATCTAAAAATAGAATTACCGTATCACCCAGTAATCTGACTGCTAGGTATATGTCCAAAAGAAAGGAAATTCGTATGTCCAAAAGATAGCTGCACTATACCCTGTTTATTGTGGGCACTATTCACAATAGCAAGAGTTGGAATCAACTGACATGTCCATCAGTGGATGAATGGATAAAGAAATTGTGCTGCATATGTACAGTGGATTATTCTATAGCCACAAAAAGAATTGAATTCTATCATTTGCAACAACATGGACAGAACTAGAGGACATTATGGTAAGTGAAATAGGCCAAGCACAGAAAGACAAATCTCATATGGTCTCATCATATGTGGGAGCTAAAAATTAAAATAATTATTTCTTGGAGACAGAGTAGAGTGATGGTTACAAGACAGTAGGAAGAGTAACGCAGCATGGAGGGAATAAGGTGGGATGGTGAATGGGTTCAAAAATATAGTCATGTAGTTAGATAGAATGAACACTATTTACAGCATAACAAATTGACTATCGTCAGTAATAAGTTATTGTCTACTTTGAAATAACTAAAAGATTAGGGCTCAGCACCTGTGGCTCTCTGGGCTAAGGCGCCAGCCACGTATACCTAAGCTGGTTCAAATCCAGCCTGGGCCCGCCAAACGATGGCTGCAACCAAAAAATGGCCGGGCTTTGTGGCGGGCGCCTGTAGTCCCAGCTACTTGGGAGGCGGAGGCAGGAGACTCGCTTGAGCCCAGGAGTTGGAGGATGCTCTGAGCTGTGATGCCACAGCACTCTATCCAGGGCGACAGCTTGAGGCTCTGTCTCAAAAAAAAAAGTAAAAAATAACTAAAAGATTAAAAGTAGAATGCTCCTAATATAAAGAACAGACACAGGCTTGAGGTGAGAGATATCCCAGTTATGGTTATTTGATGATTAGACATTGTATGCCTGAATGAAAACGTCACTTGTACCTCATAAGCATCGGCAGCTCAGTTTGTATCATATACATTTACAGTTTCTTTGGAACACAGTCATTGGGAGAAATAACAAATAACTATCCTCCCAACAGATCACGGGTGCAACTATTGGGGACACATAATCATAGTAAATAAAACATTTAAATGTTTAAAAACAAAGCACTACTTCCTTGGGACGTTTTCCTTACCATTCAGATGCATGTCTTCCTAGAGCCTCCTCTCATTCATTCTTCATGGTTCTTTTTACTTATGATCATGTAATTGCTTTGCGATTATTTGATTAACAGTGTCTGTGTCCTTCTCTGCATAGTAATCTCTGATAAGAGTTGTGGGTCTGTTTGGGTATTGGAAATAGCTGCATGTAGCTGCATTCCATTTACTTGCGACTAATGATCTTAGTATTTATTTTTACTAGAAAGATGTGAGGCATCTATTTATCACAATTTATCACATCTCCACTATTTATTTACATGAGGACTGATACCTTCTTGGAATGCAAATACTTTGACAAGAAAGGATTATTTATTTCTCTCAATGACTGTGCTCCAAAGAAAATGTAAATGTGTATAATACAAACTGGGCTGCCAAGGTCACTTTCTTGGGCCATTTTATGTTTTCTTTTCAAAAGTGAAGCTTAGGAAAATAGTAGGAAAGCAAATAATGTGATAAGCTCATTTACTTAGTGTGTTTCCCATACACCCGGGCTGTATTTTTTGTGGTTGATTTTGTTTCTAAATCCTTGTTGGGAGGACAGTTATTTGCTACTTTCTAGCAATGCACTATCTGTTCAGAGAAAATGAAAACGATGGTAAGTAAGAGTTTTCTTGAACTGAAAGGAAAGGTGAGATGAAATGACAATGTAGCTTTACTTGAGCTCAAAGAAGTAGTTACACAGATAGACTCCCCAAGTGAAAAAGCATGATTTTCTCCGTAGCAGCAGCTGGTGCTAGCAGTTAGACTGACACACAGCATCAGTAACTGCAAAGGGGACACTGCCATCTGGGACCTGGGGACCCTGGGAGCGCTGCAAAGCCCTGATTTCCCCCATACAGCTTCTAGACCACAGGACTGAGCAAATAGAAGAGGGGAATTTGAGATCAAGGGAGGCAGTCTGGAAGATTAAAAAAAAAGAAAGCAAGAAAAAACAGCCTGAAACAGAACTGATTACAAAGTTGACAAGACAGAGGGACCTAAAACATCAAATCCCTTACAATCAGGGACAACCTGGTTGCATGTTGGAAGGGTCCTTCCTCATCACAGAAAGCAGAAGTGAGAACTTGTTTCCATGTCCTCATTAATCATTTAAAAGAGAGAATTTGGATAGAAGAAATAGGTTAGTAAAAGAAGTTCTCCGTGATAGTGTTAGGGATTACCTGGCGAAGGCAAAAAACTCATGAACCCACAATTTTCTTTCAATAACCACAAACTCATTAGTCTGATAGTCACAATCACTTATTTGTTATATCTGTCAACAATTTTAGTAACTCTCAGGGATAAGCTCTCTTCAAGGTCCTGGACTTATTATGTTAAATCAGGCTTGCTTTAGTTCTCCAGAACATCAAGGTATAAAATAGTCAATTCATTTTTGCTAAGAGCTAAAAACTGTTTTATTCACTACATTATAAGCTCAATGCTATGTACTGGGTGGGACACTGGGAATACAAGGTCAGCAAAACAGACACGGCTGCAACTTTCACAGAGATTGCTATTTAGAGGGAGAAGTGGATAATTCAGCAAATAGTCACAAAAATAATTTTGTGGTCATAAATAAGGACAAGCACAAGGAATGACACAAGGCTGTATGAAGACCCAGATCTAGATTTTAAGAACCTCTCCCCAAGGAAGAAGTTTTGGAGCTGCAAACAGAAAGATGAGGTGGAGCGAGCGTGATGAAGGTGGACAAATGGCCAAATGGAGGCAGGAGGCAGCAGGCACTCGAGAGAAGGTGGAAGAAGCCAGAGCGGCTGTGGTAGAAGGCAGAGAAAACAGAGGTACCTGTAGGTGCAAGAAAGAGGCTCCTGTAGGGCTTTGGAACATTAATGGTCTCTATCTTCACCTGAGAATAACAGGAGTTCTTGGAACAGAGCTCATGTTGAGAACAGTCCTCATAGTGTGAACTACACTGAAATGAAGCCCCTTAGCAGATCGAATGGACCCTTTTTGGCCAAGGGTAACCCAGATAATTCCTTACAGCTGAGTTTCCAGCCTTGTGTAGAAGGCAGGCCAGACAAACTGCCTCTCCCTTTTGGACTTAACTCTTTGTAACAATGTGACACTAGGACTTAACTCTTTGTAATAATGTGACACTAGGACTTAACTCTTTGTAACAATGTGACACTAGGACTTAACTCTTTGTAACAATGTGACACTAATCGTTAAGAGGCCTAAGGGCATTCAAGACAAGGCTTACACCACACCCGTAGGACGGGTCACTTAACTGATCACTTGAGTTTCCTTAAATGTCTGGTGGCTTGTCCTGAATAACAGACATCCTTACCTTAAAACGGTGTAAGCCTTCAGACAAAGCTTCATTTCTTTAACCAATTACAAATCGAAGCATCTTTAAATCCACATCTAACTTTGTAAGACCCAGCTTTGAGATGTTCTGCCTTTGCAATGTCACATCTTTTTGTGCCAAGCCAATTTATACTGCTCACTTATTTATTTATTTATTTTTTTTGACTCTCACAAAGACTTCTAGAAATATTTTATTTCCAGACTTGGTACATTGTGTCTATTTGTTGTTCACTTATTGACTTAGGATCTTACATTTAATTCCTGTGTCTGTAATAAAACCGAACTGCACCCGGCTGTCATGGGCACACTTTCTCAGGACCCCCCAGGCCATGTGCTCCATGCTGGTCACACACATTTGGCTCACCATAAAGCTCTTTAAATTATGTTACAGAGTTTAGGATTATTTTTTCTGTTAATACTATTTTTATTTGGAAAAAATAATTTGTTGTATCATGAAGCATGGTGTGGAGAATGGCCAGGAGGATGGAAGGAGGTGAAGGAGACTGATCTGGTGATGGGGCGGGACTGCTGGCTGTCTGCAATGGTGCTGAGAGACTGGAACAGCGGGTGCCCGGATCAGTGATCAACGTGGTGAGATAAGCATCTCGGGGGGGGGGGGAGCTCAGAAGAGACGGTTAGAAATTAGGCTGCAGGATGGCACCTTGAAAGAAATGTCTCTTGAAAGAAGTCACAAATGAGAAATGATTTGTTGGACAAAACCAAGGAGAAGTGTGGAGTTCCAGGGGCTCAGGAAAGCAAGAGGGAGGCCGGAGAGTCCAAGGTGAATGGGAGGAGCCAGATCAAAGGCAGAAAGGACCTTCACTGGTTGTGCAGGAGGTTGGAGAGCAATAGTGTAAAGCTGGTGAGTTTATGTGAGTTCCCTTCGGAGGCATGAGAAGAGCAGAGAAATCAGACAGACACCTTGTAGGTCGGGCATTCATGTGGAAAACAGAAGCAATGTCTTCAGTCAGGGCAGCCAGAGTTATACAGAAGGAAAACACGGGAAAAAGGTATCAAGAAGGAAGGTGAGTCAATAGGCTCAAATGTCAAGAAGTAAGAAATAAGATGAGAACTGCCTAGGGAATTTGGGGATCATAATGCAGCCTCCAAATAGTATCCAAATTGATCACACTGTGCTCCTAAAATTCAGCTTTAGGCCATTTGTCTTCCTCCTCCTCAGTCTCTATTCCTCCTTATTCCTCTCCACCTTTCCTCTCCGCTTCCTCCTCTGTGGTTTTCTTAACAAACCCTCTTCTTGTAAGGGACCCAATCGCAAGTGGCCTAAGACAATCGGCACATCACTGCCCTTCTGGTGATCGTCTGCAGAGGGACACGAGCATTAGCACTGCCCTGGGTTGTCCTGGGAGCTCAAGAAAGAGCCAACAGGCCTAGACTGACGGAGTGAAGGAAGAGAGACCCGGCCCTCGATGACATTGCTGGCTCTGAGCACAGCAGGAAGGTGATCAATCTGGGATGAAATGTCCCCAGGATTTTTGTAAAACAAACCCTAAATGCTCTTGCAATTTAGGCTAGTTTAATAGCTTCTGCTGCTTTTGTGATGTCTCTTTCATTCTCAAACATTTCTAACAGACATAGAACCTAGCCTTTCACTGTACCTTACACAAAACCCATTTATTACTCAGTTTTCCTTGTATTCACCCTGATTCCATTGCCAAAGATCCATTTACCAAATCTTTATATATATATATATATATATTCCAAATCAGATCAATTTTTAAGGCATTTTTTACGTGTCTTCCTGAGGTTTTTTTTCTCCTCCTCCTAATTCTGAGGAATTACCCATTTTTCTCTATCTCTCTGGTCACTGAAAATATAAGTATTTGTACTTATGCCCCTTGCTAGAGATTAATTTGCTTGAGGTCAAGACCCAGGTCCCAGGTATTTTAATTTCTCAACATCTAATAAAAAGCTTTGGCTATACCAGGCACTCTGCCATAATAGGTGTGTATGGAGTCTGTGACTTAATCAAATGTCTAAAAAGTCTCAATATAAATGAAGCTAGTAGTAGGGAAATAGGGAAAGTATAATGTTTAAAAGAGTAATGAGAAGAAAGTAAGTCAGGGGAAAGAGTTCACAGTAACTTCACAGACAGCCTCCCTAAAAGATGCTCTCCTGGGATTGTGGGCTCCTGTCTCGTGGCAGTTCAGTGGTCACAGTGTTGTAATCCTGGCCCAAGGATGCTTATGGTGTTTAGATTTAAGGATGCCACCACTGTTGCATGTCATTGATAACCCATATATGAGAAATACCAAACCCAAGGCTGTTTTTGTTGAGTCAGGGCCATGTAATAATGGCAGTAAAGGAGGGGCGCATACAGATGGAGCTCTGAAATAAGTGAAGTGGCAGAGAAAGGATGAGAAGGACAGGGGCCACACAACTCTCTGGATGGAGCCCATTCCCTGGACAGGATGGAGGGGGGTCAACGGTACTATAGGACAGGAAAACAGGGTCTGGGGTGCGAGTTATGAAGGGGGGCAGGTGAATGATGAAGAAGGTCTCTATGAGTGCCTTTCTCAGGCTCTGGCAAAGCTTTGCTTGAAAACACGCCTTGCACACTTATTTCCTACTCTCTTTGATCAATGTCTTAGACCACACATACCAGTTCGTGCTGATATTGTACATAGAGCACAGTTCTTTAATTGTCCTTCACTCGTTCTGAATATTTTTGCTTTCATAAGTTGGTAGGGTAGACCTTGTGGAGAAAGCCATCTTCTCCCTAAAGATAGATAGCTGAGGGAGGTGCCTTGGCTCAAAGGAGTAGAGAACCAGCTCCATATGCCAGAGGTGATGGGTTCAAATCCAGCCCCAGCCAAAAACTGCCAAAAAAAAAAAAAATAGATGGCTGAGCTTATGCTGAGGGGAGCACAGATGACTGTGGAGAGAAGTCATCAAGGATGCCAAAAGACCCTGCTTTAAAAACCTACTGCAGGCATGGGGATGCCTTCTTTTAATAATTCTATTGCTGATTCTGTTCTTCATAAAATTTAACTATTTTCATAGAGATACAGTTTTGGCTAATTCCTGTCCCTGTGACAGCCTACAAACTTTAGAATGATACAGCACGGAATATCTCATCTTCAGATCTCATGCTATAGAACTGAGGATACCATGTTATATTTGCATGAATACAGTTAACAAAAAGAAAAAAAAACATATAATTAATAACATTTATAACTTTCTGTGAAGTATAAATGAAAATAGTAACTTTAGCACAGAGATTTTGCTGATGTGAGATGCAATGAAAAGAACCACCTGTGGTTCAAGGAGTGGGGCGCTGGCCCCATATAGCAGAGGTGGCCGGTTCAAACCCGGCCCTGGCCAAAAACTGCAACAACAACAAAAAAGTTACAATGAAAAGAAATGAGAGTATCTGGATCTGTTAATACTTGTTTTGTCTGTGCAATAAACCCTTCATGTTTTCCTGTCCTAGAAGGTGCACCATCTATACACATACCCACTAAATTTACAAAATTCAGTCTAACTTCACATTTATCTTGAAAGTTGTTGAAGATATCTATTTCCTGTGTTGTGTTCACAACATTTCCCAAAGTGAGTAACTCTTCATAGCAAAGAAAAACCTACTGTCATGACCCAAATGAAGTATTAAACCTGCACCAAGTCAGCAGTATCAGTTGATTCAACCCAAACAATATATAGTTAAGTACTGCATGAAGTTGTTCTGTTAAGACTAATTCACACTGCTAATCAGTAAACGATTGTCTTGGAAAGAGACAGTTACTTGTACTTTTGAACATTATCAGGGTCTGAGCATCCTATAACTTTGACAACACATTTTTCATAATTTCTGTATCACTGAATGGCTTCTCTTCTCCCCAAGTATATAAGCTACTTCTAAGCTGCTTCAGAGGCATTATTTCTAGGTCTTATTGCTGCTTGAAAGAATGCTCTGCTTTTGCTTTTGGTTTTTTAATTTCTGCAATTCAATCTTTCATGCCTCTCCCTCTAATTTAACATATTTGTGGTCTTTATGGGTGTTATAATACTGATAAGCACTGAATTTCTTCAATGTTGATATTTCAGTATCCCAAAGCAAGCAAAACTCTGATCTTTAGCAGAAACAAGAAACTATTGCAATTCCAATCCTCATTTAAAAAATCTGTTTTCTTCCTTTGCTGTTTTCTTGGTCTTCTTTAACATAACAGGCTGCTAAGCAGACAAAATAAAAACTACCAAGCTGTGCAGTCATTCGCAAATTCCACTTTAAACAGAAACACTGTGTACTTTTGTCAAAAGCTGAAAACAGACAGGAAAACTCAACCCCCATAAACTCTCACCAACCAGCCTCATGCAGCAGAGACACCAGTAAGGTGGGAAGGTTAGAACTAAATCAAGAGCACAGCAGCTGTCAATTTAGTCCATTATGGCTCATTGATGTTTTAATTGTGCCAGTCTGTAACTATTATTTAATTGAAACTTATTTTACTGTTTGGTATTTTAAATGCATTCATTTTAAAAATAAAATAAGACAAGCAAAACTGTATGAATATAACCAAAGAATTTGTTCTATAAAATTTTGATTCAGTCCAAAGGCTGTACTTAAGGACCTAGAAGGCCACACGTGGCCTGAAGCCTGCCACAGGTCCTTCCCCGCCCCACCACCAACCAAACTGCAGAAGGGCAAATCAGTAAAGGCGATGTTCAATTTCTTGAGTTGGGTGTCTGTTATAGGAGTGAATGTACTTAGTGAAAATTCATTCCACTGTACACTTGTAACTGGTGAATATCTATGTATATTATACTTCAGTAAATATTAACTTAGAAATATTTATTGAATGTCAGGCTGAAATAATCTGTATTTTTGAAAGAAAAGTCATAATAAAACTCACATGAACACAAGGGCTCAGGGGAGAGGTGAGAAGAAGTGAGGACTATATCACATCACCATCTTTATAGAAGATTATGTCATCCTGGAAGAAAAACTGGAAGCTGGCCACTCAGGGCAGAGCGTGGTACCCTATCAGGGGTTCCCAACAAACCAGGGAGGCAAACCATGTCGGCATGTCTAACTGGCTCCCCGCAAACAGGGGGCTTGGCCCGAGTCTCCAACAGTCGTCACAGAAGCCACAGCCTAATGTGACAGCAGCAAAGGGAAACTGGTGGCTGTGACTTGGCTGTGAACTGGAAAGTGAAAACAAGATTCAAAAGGCGATTTCCAAGGTGCAGGGTGAAGGGGCGAGAATGGGTTTAAAGCAAATGGTGGGAAACAGGGACCTGCTGTAATGGAATGTACAATGTTCTTTGGCTGCGAAGGCTCGGTTTCCCCCGAGAGGCTCGTGGTGTGAAAGGGCTGCCTTCCTCACCCTGGTGCTTCCACTCTGCATTTTCGGGGAAGCTTCCCTGCTCTCTTACCAGATCCTCCCCGGATTTTCACCGCCCTAATTTCTTCGCAGCCTAGCACACAACTTTCAATGGCTTTCCAGGGATTGGGGCATATAAAGAATTGTTTCCTACAAGCTATAACATGCTATCTTCCCTGAGAAAGCCCAATCACTATGTTTGACAAATGTCTGTCTCAGATGAGCCTGAAAAAAACAACACACTAAGATGTTTTTCAGTACTTTTTATACTGTGGAACTAAAACACGGGTCATTCAGGCGCACTGCAGTGCCTGAGGGAGCAGGAAGGTCTCCGATCCGCTCTCAGCCTACGTCTCCTTTTCTGTGTCCTTTCTGCAAGCCCTTGCTCTCTCCCTGGCCTTTGCCATACTGACCCCAGCATAGGCTTCAGTTCTTGTACAGATCCCACAAGGAAAGACCTTTAATCTTCTGAGTAATTTGTTCCAGTTATGGAAGAGGGAAGTAAGTTTGTAACAAAAGGAAGAGAGAGTCATATTAACATGTCTTTTTCATCTATCTTGGGTCACAACTTAAAAGAAAAGACAGGAAGAAATGATGGCAGCTTTGTGTTTTTCAGTTAGCAGAGTATAATAAAAATATTTCTGGAAAAATACAGCATTCAGCAGAAAGCCTCAGATCCTATATTCCCCCAAACAAAATCAGAGATTTGGGAGTGGCTAGTACCTTCAGGTATGGGGTGGACAACTAGAGTATGAGGCAGCAGCTTGGAAAAATATGAAAAGAACATTTATGGACTAGGGAGAAAAGTTAAATGTGATTCTCTTATTGAAATAATAAGCATTCATTGGGCACCACCTGTGTGCAAAACCAGATAGTTGCCAGGGTACTGATTACATTGGTCTTAGATAAGTCCCAGTAAAAAACTCATAATCCACCAGCAGAATTTTTGTTCACATTCCAGACTCAAATTGGAAACCTTCCTCCATCTGGTCATATCCATAATTTCCAAGATTATTTTAATTTTGTATAGAAACTGACAGACATAAAATACAAATATTTTTTCTAACCACTAACACACGTTGGAAAACAAAGAGAAATTATTCACAGTGTGCAAAATTATCTTTATTCAGAAGATCACATAAGCAGAATGTTCACCATCAGAAACATTCTGCATCAGCAATGTTTACTACTCATGTATGCAAGAGCTTTCCAGGGCTGGTAGATATTTTTATTTCTTCATTTTGCTCCAGAGACATGGAATAGATGTTTGTAACCTACTACCAAGTCTACAGTAGGTGTTGGGAAATGCAAAACATTGGAAGGAGAGATGGAGAAGGAGACCTCCAGTGTTCTCTGTAAAGGGTACAGATCCCGACACGGCCACCCCAGACACCTGCTTCTAGTTCCAAAATCCAGCCTCACAAAAGCTGAAGAAAACGCACGTGTCCTAAGTCACACATGCAGGTGTATCCCGTTGCAATTACCTATGGATTCTAAGGAACTGTAGCTTTTGTTGTTGTTTTAGAGAAAAGCATGTAGAATTACATCATGCAATTTGTTCCTTTTAACGTGTACTTTGGGAATTCAGAGCATCTGTTGTAAATTAGGACATGCCAGTGAGATGGTGTAGCATATGGAATAATAGTCCCCTCAAATTGTCCTCATATGAAACCTGTGCATATGTTACTATTTTTAACCAAAGAGACTTTGCAAATGTGATTAAGTTAAAGACTCTGAGATGGAAGGTTATTTTGGATTACCTAGGTGCGCCCAGTCTAATCAAATGGGTCGCTAAAACAGGAGATTTTTTTAGTGCAGTCAGAAGTAGATGGGACGATATAATAATAATCTGAGAGATGGAACCTTAGTGGTTAAAAGATGGAGGAAGTGAACTGTAAGCCAAGGAACATGGGTTAAGAGGCTAGGAGAGGAAGAGAAACAGATTCTGCTCCAGAGTCTCTGTAAGGAAACCCAGACCTGCCGGTACCTTGACTAAGAGGGAGAGAACCAGATGGGACTTGTAACCTAGAGAACTGTAAGATAATCCATATTGTTATTTTAGGCCATTTATAAGGCTTTGGGTTCATTTATTATAGCAGCAATAGGAAACTTATACATATAAGCTGTCAGATACAGTTTCCTTGTATCAATATCTCAAATAAATATACAAAAAGTATACAAAGACACTTTGATTAAGATGTCAGTGATACTACTGGACATGAGTCTGGCTACATTTGGTAAAAGGACTGCCAAACTTAGATAATAGTGCTTGATTTCACAAACTACTTAGCCTGTCCTTACTACACGGATCATTATAAAAGTTTTGAGATACATAAAAATCAAGAAATATAAAATCTGCTGCATCTAAAGGTATTCTCTATCATAGGAGATCTGAATGTTTTTTAATGTTATGCCTTAATAACAGTCATAAAAAGGAATGCTTCTATCTTTATAAAAAACCCATTGTTGAGGGTCTTATACATGATGTTACTCGATACCAGATGGAATATTCCAAGTGGAAATTTTTCCTCCAATTTTAATGCCAGCAGAAATTTTGTTCTTTGTGATCAACTGCTGTATATATTACTCTAGGATGTCATATTTCTGTAAATTCTTTCTGAATAGGAGCCAGATCTGTCTTGTTTCTAGTTGCTTTTCTATAACTAGTGGTAGGCACAGGGGATTTATCCAAAAATTATTTGTGAAGTGAATGAATTAATGACTAAATATCGGCTAATCAGTGGTTCAGAGCCAGGTTTGTGCACAGCCAGAATAATTGCCCTTCCTGCTGTACTGACCTTGGTGTTGGCATAATTACTTTTCTTCCTTCCTCCTTACCATTTTAATTCCTTTTCTACTAGCTTTATTGCATCGATAGTGTCCAATCTCAAAAGATTTAGCTTGTGAGGACAAAGAACACTTGCATACTAACGACAATAGAACATAGAATAAAAAAAGCACTAGGCAGAAATTCAACTAAATGTTGCAGGGACCAAAAAAGAAGTTGCTAAATGTAACTGAAATTTTCTTGTGTTGTTGTTGTTCAAGGAAGAAGGGAACTAACATGAAAGGATGCCATTAATCCACATAACTTGTTTGAAGGACACTGAGTAACTGGTGCAACTACAACAGAAAGTTCATTTAAAAAGTTGTGGGAGAAAAATCTGGAAAGACTGGCCATAAGACTGTGGAGAACATTGACAAGGAATTGTGTCATTACACTACTATGAACAGGCAAAAGGACCTACTAAAGGATTATAAAAAGACTAACTCAATTGTTACTGAGTTTCAAGAAAACAAAAACAGAGATGATGATATATAATGGATGGTCTGGAAACATGGGAATTCAAAAGCAGGGAAATCAACTTGAATGTCATTGCAACAATTCAGGGAGCAAATAGTAAGGAACACAACACAGACAGTTGGAGATGGACTCAACGTAATCTAGAGAAGCTGAACCCACGTGGCACAACCAGTGACCAGATGTGAGGACTGGGAAAGAAAGGGAGAGAAAATGACTATGATATGATGAGGATGTGATGAAAAGCAATAGGAATGCAATAGGAGGAAGAAGCACTGAAGAGAAGGTCATAAAGCAGAATCAATTTTATGTAAGAATTACAGCTATTTGCCGGATTTTGATTCCTATATTTTATATTCACAGTTACTCTGCAAAGTAGCTTTTACAGTATTCATTTTATTGCTGTACAAAAGTTTAAGTATCTTCTCCAAGGTCCTGTTGCAGCTAAGAGTTAAATAACCCTAGTCTGTCCAAGTACAGAGACCAGGCTCTTGTGCTGCCCATCAAAATCCAATTGCACTTTGGACATATTGAATTTAAAAGTCCAGAAGAGCACCTGTGCCCCGCATGTTGCTGGGTATATGTATATGGTATCTAAGAGAATAACTTGTGTATGTAATGTAGATCGCCAACAACCCAGGCTAGATGATGTCTGGGGTAATGTGTGAGGTCATTTATGGAGAACAGATGCAGACAAAGAGAAGTGAGAAGAGAAACTGAGAAGAAAGAGAAGAAAGAAATCAAAAGAATGCAGTGCCATACATGTTGAGGAGGGGGAAGTCACGATGGAATGAAGGTTCAGCTCTGGGAAGTTACGTGAGTGGGGTGGCTGGGAAAATGGCCTCTGGACTTTACAATAGGAAATCCATTAGGGAGTCTGAAAGGGCAGCATTTCATCTATTATGTCTATTGCCTAATGAGATTGTAGGGTTGGGTGGTGACAAGCAATGAAGATGTGAAGCCTGTTCTCTGTGACATTTATTAATGACAGGAAGCTTAAAGACTGGACAGAGAATGGAATGCTAAGGATGATCAAGATGAGTACTTTTTCTATACATTTTAAAGTCTGAATATAAGAAGGCAGGGGAGAGGGCAGAATGAAGATATGAAACCGAGACAAATTTTCTTCACTGTCTTGGCAGATTATCCAGCAGCAGTGGGGTGGACCATCTGCCGTGGTGGTCTGGCTCCCCACGTGGTGACGGCTCTCCGGTACACCTAGAGAAACAGGGATCACTTAAGCCCTCTTTGGCTTAAACTAGATTCTGTTGGTATTTAAAATGCATCCACTGAGAAAAATGCTGTATCCCAGACATGATTCATCACTTAGCATAGTTACATTGTTAGTAAATATCAAGGATAGTCACTCAAGCTTATGATTTTATTTTGTATACATATAGTAGCACTGATTTGATTACTTATACACAGGGAACATACCCGGTGGCTTACATTTGCTACAAGAATCTATTTCAGCCTTTAACAGAGTAATCATAAAACAAACATTTAGGGTACTGCAGGAAGAACAGTTGCGGAGGTTGCAAGCTGTTTGATCAAGCCTGTGTCGTAACAGAATGCACAATGGTGACAGGACACGCTAGACAGGGGTAGACAGAGCAGAGTAGAGTTGGACTCTGGAAGAGGACCAACAGAAGCAACAAAAGCTTTGGAATCAGCAGCAAGCGTGAGAAATGAGACCAGGAAAAGATGCAAGCAAACAGAAAGCTTTGTGAATTGAAGGGAATTGGGAAAGCAAAGAGAAGACAGCAAAAGGACACCAAGCAGCCTTTAGAGAAAGCCCAAAAGGATGACTCTGTTCTTAGAGGGTGGCAGGTTCAAATCCAGCCCCGGCTGAATTGCAACAAAAAAATAGCCGGGCGTTGTGGCGGGTGCCTGTAGTCCCAGCAACTCAGGAGGCTGAGGCAGGAGAATCGCCTAAGCCCAGGAGTTGGAGGGTGCTGTGAGCTGTGATGCCACAGCACTCTACCGAGGGCAATAAAGTGAGACTCTGTCTCTATAAAAAAGAGAGAAGAGGAGAGGAGAGGAGAGGAGAGAAATCATCCTGCAGAGGATTCAGTAAGGTTGTAAGTGGGGTGGGGGAAATGAGGCCTGCAGGAACCCCCCATGGACAGGTGTGATGCCTTCCTCTCCCCCCTTCCAACCTTTCATACGTTCAAAATGTTTTTATACTGTGTTCCTAAAACAATACAAGGGGATCTGGGGAGACTGTGTTATATTATCAGTGATCTTTGCCTTTCCAAACTTCACAAGACAAGCCAGCTGCAAATATGTTAAAAATAATAACATCCGTGGAATAACTAGAAAAAAGAAACAGGTGTAAGTTATGTGAGTAGAATTAGCATAATCAGAGAATAATGGATATATTCTTGAATTTTTCTTGGAAGCGGAGAAAAATCACATTTGGTACAGCAGCACCCAGGCCCCCTGGCGTGGTGCTGCGTGAGCCCTCCGCACAGAGCCACAGCTCTGCACTCTCCCCCGGTGCTCTCCAGCCTCTTGCCTTCTCCTCCCTTTCCCTCCCAGCCATTGCCTGTCCCTCTCTGTCCTCACCTATCTCCCTCCACCCTGACACCACACACAGAATACTCTTCAAAGTCCTGCTAAGGGGTCATTTCCTTGATGAAGCCCTCCCCAACTGCCGAGCCACTGTCCTTAATCCACCCCTTATCCACAGGGTCTCATATAATTGTTTTTCAATCGTTTCTCGAAGAATAAGTCTGATTTCTTTTTCTGGAATTTAAATCCATGTAGCATTTGTCCTTGATTAACGAAGACATGATGTCATTATCTGAAGCTTCCAACTTCTGAAATAAGCCTCCAAGAAAGCTGATAAGATTCAAGGGACTCAAGATTAGATACAGAATGCTCAGGTTCAAAGCCAGGCTCTGCCACCAACTTACTGCGTTGTCTGAAACAGCACGTTTAACGCCTCTGAATTGCAGATCGCTCTGAATGCAAAAAACTGGGGCTGAGGCTGATAGAACTCTCTGGGGGTCCCGGCGACCCAGCCCCTCCAAACACACTCACGTGATGTAATTCACTGAAGGTGGGTCAACTTAGAGGCTAGACAGGATCTGCCTCTCAAAATGAATCCCCAGTTCTCCCCTCCCTTTACCAGTTCTGAAGGTGCTTCAACCATGACAACACATAATAAAAAGGAAAAGTAATTGGTGACCTGAAAAATCCTTGTACTGACAAGGACAGAAAAAGAAAAAGGGAAAGAGAAAAAACCCTGACTACTGTGTTCTTTTACAGTCCTTGCATATCACGGACTTCAAGGCTTTGTTAGCAGGATGGCTAAATTCCATCCTTAAAAAATACACTGCCTGAACTGTTAGGAAAGGGGAATATAGACCTGTCTTGTCGCTAACTAACTTGGATTAAAGTACCTATTTACAGTGACTTTCAACCCCTTAGGAGATAAGATGCTATATCCTTTGCCCCTTTATTTTCCTTCCACAGTGCCACAGGAAACATAATTTTCCTCTAAATTGACATAAATAAAATTTAACTTTGTTTGGAGACCTTCAGTGAAATGCCTCTCTAATAAATTTGAGATACCATGAGTATTGCAGAGTTGGTTTTGGGAATCATTCAATGCCATTCCATCCTAGACAGGTAGTAAAAGGAACAGAAAATACAGTTTTTATCTCCAAAGAATGTGATGCTCATAGCTGTCCTTTACCAAGGCCTCACCAGGAGCCAGAGGAAACCTTTCCACACTGAAGGCCATCTAGGTCTCATTCTAGTCCACTATTTCCTCTCCATCTTAGTTATGTTTAGATCAATCACCCCACACAATCTGACAATGACTAAGGAACTCTGTATTGGCAAGGAAAACCTTCATGGCAGTAGAGAATCCGAATTAATAAAAGGTAGAGGACATGGGGTAAAATAGATCACAGTTGGAAATCAACTTACACAGAGGGTGACATCTGAGTCAGTCTTGACACTGTTACTAGAAACAGATGAATGGTTTTAAAGAGGAAGGATAGCTCAGAAAAAAATAAATAAATAAACAGGAATAGCATACAGGAAGGAAGGTCTTGTCAAGGTAATTATCACATCTGCAATTGGGTGACCCCATGCCAGTCTTCCCAGTTCTGTCATAAGAGCCCTGGGGTCTGACTCTGTCTTGCTCATGGCTACAGTCCAACTCGTATTACATAGGAATACAGGTTGAATGGAAGAAAAGATGAGTATCACTGGGTTGACTGGGTCCTAAGCCCCAATTCTCTATTCATCACATATTCAGGATCTTTGCCACATACTTTTCAGTTCCTCCCTCAAACAGTAGACCGGAGGCTGCACTTTACTGTTCATTCACTGAACGTGTGATTTGCTTTAACCGATAAGATTGCAGCAGATGTGATTGAGGCGAAGCTTGAAATATGCTTGCCTCCTTGCTTGTGCTTCTGCTGACATCACAAGGAATCTTCAGCCAAGCGCTTGTGATAGTAGACTATGGGACAGAGGGGACAAATGGACAGAGTCCTGTCACTCAACTGAAGCAGTACCATGCTGTAGATGTCAGAGAGAGTGGAGCAGAACACAGGGAATGAGGCGAAGAAAAAGCAGTTAGTGGATAGTCTCAATAAAATTTAAAAGTTTGCATTTCAATAGGAGGTCTAAAACAATTCTAGAATGTTTACAATGCTATTGAAAAAGATAAATCAGAAACTAGAAACTATTACACAAAAATAAAACATTCTCCAGACTAATTCTCTGTTCAATATGTTACAATCTGCTATCCTTTATGTCACTTCCTTTGACAAAGCCTCCGGACATCCTGTTTTCACAATGTGTTGTATAACAACTCCGGCTAAATATTATCCTCTATTTTTATTTTATTTTATTTTATTTTATTTTATTGAGACAGAGTCTCACCTCTCTCACCTTGGGTAGGGTACTGTGGCATCATAGTCATAGCAACCTCAAACTCTTGGACTCAAGAAATCTTCTTGCCTCAGTCTCCCGAGTAGCTGGGATTACAGGCGCCTGCCATGATGCCCGGCTAGTTTTTTCTACTTTTAGTAGAGATAGGAATTTACTTTTGCTCAGACTGGTCTCAAACTCCTAAGCTGAAGTAATCCACCCACCTTGGCCTCCTGGGAGTGCTGGAATTACAGGTCTGAATATTCTTAATTCATCAAATCCAAAGGCTTAATTGTGACCAGCCTTCCTTATCTGCAATGTGATCACAGTCTGCAAACATAACTTTTTGGAAACATATCTCACATATCTCTTACCTTTCTAAAAAACCAAAAAAAAAAAAAAAAAAAGAAAAAAGAAAAAGAAAGAGAAAAGAAATTAAGTAACGAGATGAGAGAATTGATTTAAGCATGCCAAGTAGCTTGGGCACTTTCCCCTTAACCACTCAGTCCTTTCAAGAGTAGGTCCCATCAGTTTCACTGGTGTTAATCCTAAGACTTTTCTAGTAAACCCAAGCTGTCAACGCCAGAAACTCAGGATGCAGAAAATAGTGAAATTAATTCCTGAAGGTTGAGATCCCAGAGAGCAAAAGATATTCAAGGGTGTCAGAGTGAAAGTTCAGTCCAGGACTCTTGGACTTCAACCTCAGGTGCCAATCTGGTCCTCTTTCTATTCTCATCAGGGATGTGGGTCTTCTCCTAAATGTTTCCCTGAAACAGAACAAAATTCTCTAGATGTCCCCATTAACAATGATCTGGAGCCACACAGGAACGTGTAGGTAGGAAGCGAGTAATGAGATGAGCAGAACACTGTCTCCCCCCACAGTGAGCGTTTGTACTGAGTTAGTAAACACTTCTAGGATTCCTGCTAGGGGCTTGATAAGAAAATTCAATCATTGATGGTGGAATAAGGTGATTATAGTTTAAAAAAAATGTATTTTACTTGGGTGATGGGCACTCTAAATACCCTGACTTAATCGCTAGATGTTACACGCATGGGACACAATTTCATATATCCACCATAAATTTGTATGAATAAAAAAGAAAAAGAAAATTTAGGGAACATAGAGAAGTCACTGCCCACATATCTCACATGTGCCACAAAATATTGATTAGATTATCACTATTGGTTTTTATTGCTAAAATAATCATATTTTATCTTCCATTATTACTTATTTTTCAAGTCTATAACTGAGATGGTCTATGTTCATTTTTTTATAAATTGATTCTCATTGCTATAAATTAGATTTTATATTTCTCCCCCATATAATTGAAGCGTACATTAATAAAAGCAGTCAAAAAGCATACCAAATTTTGTCAAGGTAAGAAATAAAAATTTAGCCTTAATACAGAAGAAACAACTTCTTTTCCAGATTATCACTTCTTTCAGTGGCAGCTGCAACATTAAGGAAATGGCCTATTTTTTTTTCCTTCCTAGGACCTTGAACTTCAATGCCTTTTTAATTGTGAAACTCATTAACTGTTTAGAAATGACATTATTCTCTAAAGCTCATACCCATTAAGCAGAGCATAGCCATTGTGTTTATTAGAGAATCATGGTACCAGTAAGAGGGCAGGAAAATAGGAGGCCACAGCCTGAAGTTAAAACAGTCCTGCTAAGAAACTAATTGCATGAACAACGCAGAGCAAATGAAACTTCTGCTCTGAGAAAGTGAAGCCAACCTCAGTCCAATCTACTCTAATCACCTTACAAAACACACTTTAGCTCTGCTTCTTTGAGCAGCCTTCCAATGCTTCCTGACCCACTGAAACCTACTCTTCATATTATCTCAATTATGAAATATATCAAATAAATTCACATGTTAATAAATAAATAAATGGACAATAAGTTTAGGCCTTGTACAAACAACTCTAGAGTGACTTTCAACTGGACCATGGTCCCAGTTTTTTGTGTCAATCAGAATTAGTAGGAGAGATGGAGATCAGCCCAAGATAGTTTGACAATGGCCCCAAAGGAGAGATACCTCAGGGCTGGTTGGAAAAAGACTCTCCCTTCTGTTCAGCTCTGCTCCTTCCATGAGACCTCTCTGTCTCTGATGGCCCACCAAGAACATGCTGAACTAGTGTTAATGTTCAGTACTTTCAACTTATTTACATAAGACTATGGTGGAGACCAGGAACTCATGGAAGTTACTAGAGCATGTGATTTTCCTTCACGAGGTGAAGCTATAGCAAGAACACTGCCTGTCTCAGCTCTTCATGCTGATTGGACAGCAATATAAGTGGAGCCTCATCAATAGTCTATTTATTTAAAATAGCTTATTTCTTCTTGTGTGCATTCATAATTTCCTGGCTTTCCTTTTATGTTTAGACATTACAAACAGTAAGCACATCATTAAAGCTGTTAAATTAACAGACTACAATGCACATCGTTAAAAGCTGTTAAATTAATAGGGCATGATGGTCTTAATAAAAGTATCTAAGTACAAATCACAACTGCACATAAAAGGTGCCTAAAAACTCAGTCCCCAGTTATTGTACTCAAAGTTATTTGCTTAGGCCACTTCAGTAGGGACAAGCTATGGTCAACTGTGCTATGGAGGGAGCACCAGGCTGGAGATGGCACTGGTGGGGCTCTACTGCCAAAGAGTTTTCCAGTCAGCCCCTGGATTAATGTTTTAGTTATGTGATTTGGGGCAAGTCACCTAACCCCTGTTACTCTCAGTTCTCTTATTCAAGTTAAGAGTCTTAGTTCTTAGAGTTGTTGAGATATTGAATTAGGTAATGTGGGTAAATGGCTTAGCACAATATAAGGTAAGCCAATAAATTATAGTTTTAAATATCTATATTTTTCAGCTAATGACAGTTCATGTTTCTTCTTTCTTTTTCATTCATTAAAAAACCATAATATAGTTCTGTTTCCATAAGAATAGAATATAGAGTTTTAATTATTTTTTTAATATATGCTGTCGTTGTTCCCCAAGGGTGGATAGCAATTCTACTTTTATATCCTCCTTAACAAGTGCACCTTTGAACTTCTTGGGGGAGGGGGAAAAACCCAGTGTTGCACTGAAAATCTTTGTGCAATCCTTGAACATGGTGCTGTTTTATACATTTCATTCATATCCTGTACTCATTTACTAATTTATTTATAGTTCTTAGCTATACATTTCCTTTCCTTTTGCTAGTAAAGTGCCTATTTTTCTAACTGTATAATGATGTTCTTATTCTAGTAATTGAAATCCCTTGTTCAAATCAATTCTTAATTTTTGATTCAAAAACTATTTAATAATGATACATATAACCTACACATAATTGTTCATGATGCAGTTATAGCAAGTCTGCAGTACAGTGAGCAGTCTCAGCACAGCTTCTGTAGGTAGAAATGGTGATGGATAGTGAGAAACAAGAAGTGACCATCCGACAAAGGGCTTCTGCTAACAGAGGAAGAGATGTACAAGGTGCTTAGACCAGGCGCTTTTCTCTCCCTCCAAATTGCTGCCAATTAAATTGCTGATAGTGTTTCCCATTATTCATGGGCAGTTGCAAAAAGCTTAGTTACAAAACTGATAGAAAATTATGTTTTTGACATTTTCACAGATTTGTGAAATGACAGAACATCTGAACTAACCACTACAATAAAACTATAGTTGGAAATACATATGTTCAGACTAAAATTTGAGCAATTTCTGGCAGAGTGGGGCCATCTTGCATTAGTATGTTGGCTCTGATAAAAAGAAGAAAACAATTCCGTATGGTAGGGCATGGGCAGGGTATAGAGTACCTGGTAGGATAAGAAGAAAACCAGACTCAATGCACCTCTAAAATATTTGCTCATTGTGTCTGAGGTGGGGCTTGGGCATTTACATTTAGAGTTTCACAGGTAATTCAGGTATTCCACCAAGACCAAATGTCTCCACTTCCAACATTATGTGTTCTAAATAAACACTGCACTCTTCACTTCTGGAGAGGAGCAACTGCACAGTACATTTTGGTGGACACCATCACTGGCCACTATGGTTCATTAAAATCCCTAAAGCGGTCTCATTTCTTTATTCTTTCCTTTTTAAACAAACCTCTTATAAAAGCTTTCTATGGCTCAGTGCCTGTAGCACAGTGGTTACTGTGCCAGCCACATACCCTGAAGGTGGCAGGTTCGAATCTGGCCCGGGCCAGCTAACCAACAATGATAACTGCAACAAAAAATAGCTGGGCATTGTGGTGGGTACCCAGCTACTTGGGAGGCTGAGGCAAGAAAATCTCTTGAGCCCAAGAGTTTGAGTTTGCTGGGAGCTGTGATGCCATGGCACTCAGGGCAACATAGTGAGACTGTCTCAAAAAAAAAAAAAAAAAGCTTTCTACAATTTTCTATGGCCCCTCTTCACCTGCCAGTCTTGACTCAAGCAACTGTGCTTTTCATTAAGGTCAATGGTGATTGAGAGATTGTAAACCTAATGGGTAGTTTTAAGCCTTGGTTTTCTGGACCTGTCCTCTCAGAGGTAACACATCACTGACCCTCCTTGAAACAGTCGCATGTTCTCATTTGCTCACCTGTTCTTTGCCTTTCTTCACGGACTTCTCTTTCTATAGCTTCATATTTGATGCTCTCCATTCTCAGTCTTCTCCCTAATTGAGATACGCTCCTTACCTCATCAAGGATAATGCTCAGATAATTCCATTTAATCCAAACTTTGATTTTCTTTAGTTACTCGAACACGACTTAATGTCCAACATGGAATTATCTCCATTATTCCCACCTCCTCCTAGCAAGACACTTGCTCTTCCTTCTCTACTTAGATAATTTTTAATGCTTTTTAAATCTGATTGAGACTAATCTTTGTCTTTGTCATTAACCCCTTAGAGGTTGCCATTAGTGTTTGCCTGTATCAATAAATAAAAGAAAAGAGAACAGTCTAGAAGAAAAAAATAGCAAAGTCTTTCAAAAGACTGCTTATAATAGTTTGAGAGAGAGAGCAAAGGAAGCTCCTACACTCCATTGATTCTAATAAATCTAATTTACAAATAGGCAGCCTCTGATAAGTGATCTAAGTAAAATAACAAAGGAGATGACAGGGGTGAAGGCTGGAGCAATAGCTAATCATTTGCCTGTAGGATCTGACATGTTGTATCTGTGATTTGAAGTATCTGATGATGATGTGTAGGGAGCCATGTGTTGCCGGTGGAGGGAATTAGCAGTCTAGTTCCTAGGAAGAAGTATGGTAAGATCTATAGTAACTATTTTTGTACAATTTGGGAAGCTTGATGTAATGATTTTCTTTCTTTTGTTCTTAAATCATAATGTGAAAGTTCTCTATAAAGACAACTATGAAACTCTGAGAAAAGAAATAGCTAACGATGTTAACAAATGGAAAAACATACCATGCTCAAGGCCGTGAAGAATCAACATTGTTAAAATGTCCATAGACTGCCTTTTTTAATACAAAGAAGGCAATAAGGTAATAAGGTTGTAACTATAAAGTACAAACAAGGTCAAGACAGTCAAATGTAGGATGGGAGAGCTCTGAAACATTAAGGTAGGAGAACAAATACAACAGAGGGAGGGAGTGTGAACTGTTGATCGT
>CAUYON010055916.1:0-11361 GCA_963573935.1 Arctocebus calabarensis
TATATAGTGATCAAGGAAATGCCATGAAGGATATCTGTAACAGTATGATCAAAATATTTCTGAATGTATATGAATCGTGCCCTGTGATTGCACCAATGTACATAATTATGATTCAATAAAATTATTAAAAAAAAATCAGCAGAGTAGGCGGTGCCTGTGGCTCAAAGGAGTGGGGCACCAGCTCCATGTACTGGAGGTGTTGGGTTCAAACCCAGCCTCTGGCAAAAACTGAAAAAAAAAAAAAAAAGAAAGAAAAGAAAAGAAAAAGAGAAGTCAGCAGACAGGCCAGACAGGACTTCCACTGCTTATCTATCACAAGCCTTGATAGGTGATCACAACAGCATCTAGAGAGTGAGAGGACCAGGGAGAAGTCACCCTCTGTCTGCCCAGGGTTCCATCCTCGCTGCCTGCAAAATCTTCTAATCCCACTGTACACCCAGGCAGAATAACAAGCACAGACTTTCAGCTGATGTACTGGGTTTGCAGATGGTCTTCTTTCCACTTACCTGATGACAAAAGCACCCACACATCTTATGCTTCCCCTGCTCAACCCCCAGGGCTATTCTGGGAAAGTGTGTAGGGGGTGGATCCCAAATTCATTGATCTGTAAATTAGAATCACCTGCTGACCTTTAAAAACTTGCAAATCCCTGGCCACACCTAGACCAGTTAAAACCATAATCCCTAGAGGGGATTGGAACACCAGTCTGGGCATTTTTTAAGCTCTTTGGATGGTTGCAATGGGAGGAAAAGTTTGAGAAACATGGGCTTATTCTGTTATTCATGGAAAGCAGTGATTTCTTATAAGAATCAGTAAGGGAGGTTTTTTAAAAAATACTGAAGCCCAGACCCAGAATGATGGGCTTAGTATGTCTAGGAGGAGGCCGGGTGGGGGTGTTTATTAAAAGCCCCTCATGCTGAGGGAGCTGAAGTGGGAGCTCTCTCAACTGCTTAATCTTTTCCTAGGACGCTTTGCACTTTTCTCCCTGCAATTCCATCGCTTGTTTTTGCTTAACTAGGGGAATTTCTGACACTTGCAGTATCAAGAATTAACTAAACATCCTGCTTTTAGCTTTGAAACTCCCACATCCCTAAAACCCCTACAGTCACAGGCTAACCCATAACTGTTATTCTATTTGTAATCAAATATGATGACTATTCTCCTGGATTCCCTGGGATGTCCTCTCCTCATTCTCACAACCAGGGCTGATAAATGAACCACCACCATAATTTAACTTAACCACGTGGAACTCTGAATACATTCCCCCATGTGTATCTTAAGAGGTGATTCTACCATTCACTGGCTCCTGTTCTTACCACTTAACTCCCAATTCACCTCTGATCCTTGCCCAACACAACCCCTACACTCTAATTCATTGATGCCCCTAGGTGAGAGCCACACTCACAACTGTGCCTCCACCAGTCATACTAGGGGCGTATGGCTTCCCGCCCACAGGTGGCTCATGGTCATTGAAACTGAAGCGTGAGGAACACCCTCATGCTATCTGTTCTTGCACTTGACTAGGTTTCTTTGGTCAAAGTTGAAGACCACCTTCTAGAAAGTCAAAGAAGCAAAGCAATGATTCCTTTGGGCTCTTTTTCATCATAGACCAGGTTTTCCTCACACTACCTTACAGAAGCGGGAATGCATCTTAAGGATTCATTTAAGAACTAGAAAATAGTGAACTTAATCACAGAGTAAGTCTGGTTAAGAATTTAGGGAAAGCCGAACCACCAAATCACATCAAGAGCCCCACACTGGCCACAGGAAGACTTTAACAAGTTGGTGCCCTGAGTGTCAGCAGTGAATACGGCAGCCTCAGTGGCAGCACTCCAGGGTTCTCCGCAGATCCCCATTGGGTGCTATTGGCCCACTTCTCTGTGTGCAGACCCACCTCCTGCTTGCCCACCAAAAACTCTCTGGTACTAAACTTCCTACTTTAACTTCTAGAGAGGTAGACACTACCTTGCTCAGCTGATATCCCTAATCTCTGCCAGGGAAAATCTTTCCATTCTAGGCCACACCTAGGCCCCTGGCTGTGGGAATAGTTACTTTCATCAGCGGTGGACTGGGAATGAGACTATTCTCTCAGAAATGACTGCAGAATAGCCCTGGGAATCTGTGACAGGCATGACTAATAAGGTAATATAATGATGTTTTAGCAGTGGCTGATTCCATGTGAACAATGAAATGCAACTCTGGCCTCCTTAGCAGTGAATGTAAAGGGCTGTATATTGAAAAGAGTCAGAAATGTTTGAGTTTGGACCACGGCTTGTTTTTACCAATTGACCTTGTGTAATATACATCACTTCTCTTGATCTCATCTGTAAAATGCAAAGTGAGAATACTGGCCTACCGTGTTTGTGACGGAGATTAATTCAGATAGCCTCCACCAGCAGCTGGTGCACAGCAGGCCTTGGGGACTCCCAGGTTCCAGTCTGGATGTAGGGACTTCATTTCCCTGCCCCTTTGTCCTCAGCCATCATGATGCATCAAGACACAGCACAACAAGGGCTCTTCAATCAGCAGTCAGTTCTGCTTCGGATGGATCACAAGCTGGCTGGACTTGGGCCCCCAGCGGCTCTTCATCAATCTCAAGTCTCTTATGTAATCCAAGCACATGATCAGAGATCACCTGCCTTAACCCCAAGTCGTCAATCTCAGTGCTAATGGAATATAGGAAAACGCTTTTCCTTGGAAGATCACTAAAAGGCCACAGTCTGTTTTCCCTTGATAGATTTTCTGTCATATTATATAGTAATGTTCAGATGGGTGGCGAGATTACTGTCCTCCTGAGAATAATGGTCATCTCTGTAGCTGTGTTAACCAACTCTCCAATTGGACTATGAGTTTCTCCAGAGATGACTTTTCAGTCACTGGCATCTAATATTTAATTTTCATTGGTTTTATTTAGGTTTTTAGTTTATTAGTTCATCTAGTTTTATTTTTAAGTACACAGATGAGCAAAATTAACCTAAATGTGCCTTAATTTATGACACATTCAGCATACTATCTGTACAATGTGCCTTTGTTCTTCCTTCCTTCCTTCCTGTTGGTTATCAATTTCCCTTTTCATCCATCATTCCCTTTCCTATTCCATTTCCATTGTGATTGTCACAGTATACACACATTCTACCTCAGAGGTTACTTCCAAACCATTTTTATATATTCACGGATGTATACCCGTGGTACAGAGCAGACGGGTGTATATGTGATTAATGTAAAGTGATGCTTCCTTTGATTGACTACACATATGTTGATCTCATTCCTTCTTGGCTGCTGAGATCTCCTCTTTGCACATCCACATCGTTATCCATTTCTGCAAGGAAGGCTGGATTAGCCCCAGCTCCTTGCTCTCATAACCAAGGCTGAATGACTTTATGGTGGTCTCCTTGTATCCACCACTGAGACTTTCTTCCTGGGCTGTGCCCCAGAAGACAGTCTTTTGGTTAGATGATAAACACATACACCATTTTGTGATTGTCCTCCAGAATGGCTCCACCAATTTTCTGTTCCCAAAATAAACAAAGATTTTCCATTTTCTTACTTCCTCATTAACATTTAATATGATCAATTTCTAATTTCTAATTTTTGCCAATCTGATGTCAATACAATGATATGATGATACGATATTTGAGTTTGCATATCCCTGATTACTAGTGAGGTTACACATGTTCCTTCACATGGAAGGTATTCCGTCTGGCTTTCCATCTGAAGAGCTTCCTCAGGTCCCTTGCTCACTCTTTTTCTGTTGGATTCTTCGCTTTTTCCTTGATGAGCTACACAGAAATCACAAATTGTGAATGAGTCATGTTCCTCCTGTTAGCTTCATAGATTTACTTTCTTCATTGAATTTTAACATATTATCTGTTCGTGTGTAAGGTAGGAAGGCAGCTTTATTTCCTCTCTATGGGTATTCAGCCTGTCACCCAGCACGATTTACCAAGGTCATGAATGGTAAAGCAAGCAGTGTCATATATACATCCCTGAACACGTAAGTGGCTCTGCCCACACCATCTGGCTAGCCCACTGCTCCTGTCCTAGAAGCACGTTGTTTCTTATTAAAATAGTTTTGTACAATGTGTTATTTTAAGATAGGGTAACTATCTGGTTTTCTGCTTTATTTTCAGAATTTTGGGGGTAATTTATGAACTTCCAGAATCCTTTTTTCAATTTTCCTCAAAGATTACTACAAAAGCCTGGTTTTAGGAAGAAGATGGTTATATAGACTGCTACCTGGCAAGGTTATTCCAAAAACTTAAAAAGTGCAAATAAATGGAATGAAAAACAAATAAATAAAATAAGTAAAAGTGCAAATAAATGTAATATCAATGAAAGGAATTAACATAAATATACTAGATTATTTTAATTATAGGGAATTTATTTTAAACATGACAGGTTGAACCTATATTCAAAATTCCACTAAAAACAGAATAAAGAGGAAAAGTAAAGCATCGGTGCAGAAGGACAAAGCAAGTAAGATGACATCCATTAAGAAATCTTAAAAACTTTTAAAAGCAGGAAAGTTGAAGTACTAATAGAGTCCAAGTTATCAGTTCACAAAAAGCTAAGTGGTTGTGTGGAGTAAAGCCAAGGAAAAAAACAGGATGCTTTTAAAGGGTATTCAGAAAACAAAAATTCTTGGAAATCAGAAATATGATGGAAGAAAACAAAATATTTTATTTAAGAGCCAGAAGACAAAGCAGAGTTCTCTTGGAAAGTAGACAGCAGAACAATAAACATGTGACTTATATGAAGTAGGTCAATCTAGGAGGACCAGATCCAAACAATTAGAGTTCTGAAAAGCAAGAACAGACAAAAAGAAGACAATAACAATGAAATAATACTAGAAAGTTTCTCATAAACTTAAAGCATAAGACTCCAGGTTGAAAATTTCCATTTAACACCTGACCCAATGTAGGGAAGGGAATTATGTAAAACTAACCACTGTAATATGTCAGAACATTAGAGAAGTATCAAAAATATGGATTAAAAAACAGTGAACATGGGCAGCGCCTGCAGCTCAAAGGAGTAGTTCACTGGTCCCAGATATGGGAGGTGGTGGGTTCAAACCCACCCAGAAACTGCAAAAACAAACAAACAAACAAAAATGATGTCTGGGAAAGGTGATGTGTTAAAATGACCTGACAATGAACAATGCATCTACCTTTCTACTGAAGAAAATTATTTCCAATCCACATTTCTATTCTTGAGTCAGTTAATCTCACGTAGGCAAACAGTGAAGCTACTTGTAGAAAGTAACCCCCCCAAAACATGTGGCTGTCCACCCCTATGCCCTTTCTCAGAGGTATTTGCTCTTCTAAAATATGACAGTGATGAAAGAAAGAGGTAAGTATGGAACCAAAGAAAAACTTCAGAAAACAGGCAGAAGAGAATTCCTAGGATGATGGTAAGAGAAAAACTCAAAGACAACAACTGAACATCTAGCCCTCTAGCCACAAGAGCACAACTAAACCAAATTAAAGACCCCATGAGAAGAGTTTCTGGGAAACATAAGAAATTATTAATGATTTCAAAGTATATAAAGATTTGACTCTTATTTATTAGAGAATGGAGCATTTATTTGATATACATTTATAAAGCAGTTCAATTTAAAACATTTAGACAAGAGTATTATAAACAATTATAGAAGACTAAATATAAAAACTTTAAGGGGTACAAAAATACAGGTAAATAAAAGAAATAAGTTCTAGCCTTTGATAGTATAGTCGGAGAAGGATAGTTGAAAATAACATATGGTATACAAGTAAAAGATAAATGTTTGAGATGATGGTTATACCAATTACCTTGATTTGGTCATTATACATTATATATAGGTAATCAAAATACCACTTATACCCCTCAAATAAATACAACTATTCTATAGTAATGAAAAAAACTAAATGAAGTCAAAAATTGTATGAAAGAACTTAAAATACTGTCATTTGGTCCCAAAAGAAAGAAAAATGTTGTAAAGACGAATAACAAATAAAAATATTTAAATGGTAATCAAATTTACTCTTTGTTCCAGAAACTGCAGATTCAAACAATATCATGGAAGTGAATTCTCCCAAACTATCATGTAACCCATAGTTTAAATAATCTGTTACTGAAAATAGAATTTGAAGATAAACTTCCGAACTCGTTTTATGACGTCAGTTAATAACCTTGATACCAGAACAGAGTCAATTGCTAGTAAATTACTAGCAAAGAAAATGACAGACCGATTTCATGGGTGAGCATACATTCTGAAATCAGAAATGGAATAAGCTAATCAAATTCAATAGTGTATTTTTAAGTTAATGAAACAAAATGACTGCATAGAATTGTCCCAGGAAAGCAAAAATGCCATCAGAAAAGATACAACATCAGATTATCTCTTTATTAGAAAATCTACCAGTGTAATTTTTTACATGAATGCTAGATAAAAAAGAAAATCAATGCCTGTAATCCTGGCACTCTGTGAGGCTAAGGTGGGTGTATTGCTTGAGCTCAAGAGTTTGAGACCAGCCTGAGCAAGACTATGTCTCTACTAAAAATAGAAAAAACTAAACAGGCACCGTGTGGAAATTGCCCGTAGTCCCAGCTACTTGGGAGACTGGGGCAAGAGAATTGCTTGAACCCAAGAGTTTGAGGTTGCTGTGGGCTTTGATACCATGCCACTCTACTCAGGGCAACAGAGTGAGACTCTGTCTCAAAAAAAAAAAAAAAAAAAAATCAAATGGTTTCCTCAATACATTCTTACAAGCATTTTAAAAAGTTAGTTTCATTGAAAACCTATAGACAAAAAGACTCAACAGACAATCTGTAATTAAGAGGATTTAGCAAAATTTTTGGATAAGAGATCGGTTTATAAAAATAAATTGCATCCCTCTAAACCAGTAATGTCTATTAAAAGTAAAACTCATTTTATTTATTTATTTATTTATTTATTTCATTGAAATATTAAGCAATAATAATAATAATGATGCAAAGAAAGTAACATTCACATTGTCAGATAAGTAAAACTCACTTTATAATAGAAACAAATTCTGTAAAATATCTGGGATAACCTAACAAAAACATTCACAAGGCCAGGCATGGTGGTTCATGACTGTTATCCCAGCACTTTGGGAGGCAGAGGCAGGAGGATCGCTTGAGGCCAGGAGTTCTTGAGACCAGGCTGGGGAACACAGTGAGATCCCCATCACTACAAAAAAAAAAAAAGTGAAAAAAGAAAACAATTAGTGAGGCATGGTGGTGCAGGCCTGTAGACCCAGCTACTAAGGAGGCTGAGACAAGAGTACTGCTTGAGCCCAGGAGTCAGAGGCTGCAGTGAGCTATGACAGTGCCACTGCACTTCAGCGTGCGTGACAGAAATACTGCCAAAAAAGGAAAAAGACAATCATACAATCATGAGCCATGTCAGGAGAAGAAAATTCCTTTATTAAAGGACTCGCTTTTTAAAATTAAATTAAAATTTTAAATTCTGAGATAATTGTAGATTCATATGTAATGGTAAAAAATAATATAGAATATCCTCTACATCCTTTGCCCAATTTCCTCAATGGTAACACCCTGGAAACTACATTACAGTACCACAACCAGGAAATAAGACATAGATAAGTCCATCCACCTGATTCAAACGTCCTGCGTTTCACCTGCATGTGCTCAACTGTGCACGGGTGCATGTGTGTGCTGTTCTATGCAGTCTTGTCGCATGTACGAGGTACGTCCCATTACTGCAAGGCTCCTCCTCATGTGGCTCTTTTATAGCCAACCCAACCTGGAACCCCCACCCCACCCCTAACTTTTAGCATCTGCTAATCTTTTCTCCATTTCTATGACCTTGTTATCTAAAGAACAAGATATAAATGGCATTATACAATATATAGTCGTTCAAGATTTCTTTTCCTTAAAGTCAGCAAAATTCCCTTGAGATCTGTCCAAGTTGCTGTGTGATTCTCAATAGTTTGTCCCTTTGATTGCTAAGCAGTCATCTATGATCTGGATGTATCACAGTTTATTTCACCATTTACTCATGGAAGGACATAGGGCTGTTAAATATAAAGTTACTACATATATACATGTATATACATATACACACACACATATACACACATACACCCACACACACGGGTTTTTCTTGTGAATATGAGTTTTTATTTATCTGGGATAAATACCAGGAGAGCAATTATTAGGTCATATTGTAATCCCACATTTATTTCTATAAGAAATTGCCCAACTATTTTCCAGAGTACCTGTACCATTCTACGTTGCCACCAATAATAAGGGCCAATTTTTTAAAAATGCAAACACACTTAAAGGTATATTAATAAAATTGCAAATGGTGTGAAGGACACAAAAGTAAATGTGCCTCACCTCATTGGAAATCACTACAGTTAATGATGCCAACAGTTACTCCACTGGCTCCCAGAACTGTTTTACCCAAATGGGATATTCTTATATCTACTGGTAACTTCTTTACTGTGTAGCTTCTTGCATATACAGTAGAACCTCCATAGCTAACCATGTCCTTGTACTGACCACGCCAGAAGTTGACCTAATTTTCACAGACGAGACATATACCACTCGGAGATGTCAGCACAGCTGGCCGAGTTCCTTACGTTGACCACCTCTATATGCTGACCAGTTTGTTACAGTCACTCGTCTGGTCAACTTATCAGTACACATATACCTATTTCATGCTTTCTAAGGCTGTGTTGCATTTTAGTTGGTGGATATGCCGTCCTTCATTCTGTCTCTTAATGATGGAAGTTTGTTGTTCTTTGTGTTAACAAAAATAATACCATAATACATATTTTAGCATATAGTTTAAATATATTCCTTACTTACTGCAGGATAAATCATAAAATGACTGTATTAAATAAGATTAAAAATAAAACTTTGATATCTCCAAATTTCCTGCCTGAACAGTTGCACCCACGTATATGCCCGATAGCTGTGTATGGGAGTATACATTTCCCTAAACCTCTCAGACTTTGGTCTTGATCAGAACTCCTAATCTTTCCTAATTTGATAGGCTAAATATGGAATCTCAATTTCAAGTCAAGGGAGCCTTGAAAGAACATGTTTTGAAGTCTTGTTCTTCTCCAATCACTTGGGTAAAATACATACGGGAATAAAACTTAAAAATGTGCAGCCAGGCTGCAACACAGGAAAACCACGCAGAATCTGGTTACTGTCAGAAGACTTTGGCTCCCCAGGAAAATGGGAAGTGAGCCATCTCAGTGCCGCTTTCTGCTCAAGGAGGGTTGATGTGGACTGGGAGGGTAGTGGGTGGACAAAAGCTGCTGCCGCCTGCTTCTTGGGACATCTGGAAGAGTGGACCTTGAGTGGACCCCTGAGCCCTGACCTTGGCCAGGCCTCTGCTGGCCTGGGGATGACCCCAGAAACACAGACCAGACTCTGTAAGATTAAATGCAGTTCGGACTGAGGGCTTCAGGGAGATAGGTATTAGCAATTGCAAAATTGTTAGGTATATTGAATAAGAAACTGAGAGAAAGAAAGAGACACAGGGAGAGGCAAAACCAGATTCCCTAACACATAAGGAATTCTAAAACAAAGAAAGTCATACCTCCTCCCATGAAATATCAATAAGTGAAGCATGTTTTCCATGAGGAAAATAATAAAAACGATAAATCATAATATCATAAAAATAAGCAGAAGGGACCATTGGTTGCAGACCCAAAGGGGATGGTGCATGGCTCCCTGTTCCTCCAGCGAAGGCACTGAACCCTGGTCATTACAGAGAAAACAAGCCGACAGTTCTGAAAGGGAGACGACCAGGCAGAGCAGCTCCATGCAGAGCAGCTGGGGACACAGAGGACCCCTCAGCAGCATTCTTTTTGCCTCACTTATTCTAGACATTAAGGACTGGTAAGAGCCTGCTTCCTCTGGCTAATGGACCAAGAAAGAGCCGACCTAGGAAGCCAGGAGACTGTTAGAAACCCGTCCCACCCAGTCTCCATCAGCAAAGGCCAAATGGGGAGCTTCGCCTCCCGTTCACCCCGCCTGTAAGTAGGTGCCCCTGGAGCCCATTCTCTCCCTGCCTCCTCACTAGAGGAGGAACAGGGAGTTGGGACATTGACCCCCACCCACAGTAATAAGAACCTCTATTTATAGTGTCTGTGGAGGACACATGGGATCCTTGCACCCTTTCCTGCTCCCAAGTCCTAGTGGGAACTGAATCCCACCTCAGTCTGGCAGAAACTAAGCAATCCCACCCACCTCAAAGGAGGCTGACCAAGCAATCTGGATTTTCATCCCAACTGGGCAGGATAAAGGCGAATCCCCTTCAAGTTGCCAAGAGCTTGCATCATATTTACAATAACCTGTCAAGGTGTACAATTTGTATCATGAAATTTTCCCTATGTAGGTTTATTCATGGTATAAAAGGTTAAATATCTTAATTATGAGTAGGTCTAGGATCCTCAGATAAAGAAAGGAATACTGGGGCAGAACCTGTGGCTCAAAGGAGTAGGGTGCCGGCCCCATATGCTGGAGATGGTGGGTTCAAACCCAGCCCTGGCCAAAAAGTGCAAAAAAAGAGAAAGAAAAAAAGAAAAAGAAAGGAATAATGTTATTAAAAGAATGAGAAATTATGAAACACGACAGACAGAAATGAAATAAGATTAAGTGGGCAAAAACAATTAAGAATAGGAGGAGCCAAGATGGCGGTCTGTAGCCAGCCTTCTGCAGACACTCCTGTCCAGAAGGAGAGTTAAAGGACAGAAATTTAGCGAGAAAGCCAACGGTTTGGAGCTGAGCCAAGAGACAAGGTCGAGGAACGCATATCAACCCTGCTGGAGCAACCTGCAACCCCAAGGATACAAATAAAAGGTACAGAGCACATCACCAAGCGGACAGGAGTCCCCTCCCCCAAGAGAACAGCTCGCAGTATACGCCATACCTCCATACAAACAAGCGAGCAGAGTTTGGCTGTCCTCCCACTCTACCCCACGGGAGAGACCCTCTAAAAACCGGACCTCCTTCACCTGTGCCGCAGCACTCTCCTGCCAGGCATAAAGCTGTATAAAACTGCATATATTCTCTACCTGCAAGCTGGAACTCCCGGCACTCGCCTCCACTCTCACCCTGAGGTTTGGATGTCTCTCCCCCACGGAGTCCAGATTCTTGAACACTTTCTCGAGGGGTGTGGACAGGGAGTGGTTTGCCGCTGGTCTGTGCCACTCTCCCGGCTTGGGAGCGGTGAGAGAGTAAGCCAAAAAGCGGCTGGCCGGCTGGCTTTGCTAAATTTCGGCCACACCTGGCCCTCAGGGGATGACAGCAGAGACAAAGGGCTGAAGCTCGCAGATTAAGTCAGGACTATTAGCAGCCCAGCATCTCCTCCACAGGGCA